>JAPYYT010000525.1:0-46691 GCA_030522565.1 Ceratosolen corneri
GGAGAACATATAGTCTACTAAGGAAACACCCCTATCAATAGGCCGTCGGAACAGGTAAAGCTGAACCCACGAAAGCTAGGTAGAGGGTTCCTCAACAAACTGAATTCTCAAAGTACTGGAAGAGTTTAATTACACGAATAGTAATATTAAGGGCATGAATTTCTTATTCTAATAATCCAAGTGATTCCAGTATTACAATTATTATCTCATCCAATTGTTCGTTATAACATTTATTAATTCCATATATATATATATATATATATAGTATATTTTATGTCCCTTTACTGAAATCAATGTAATATTTGTTTTACCGACAACTCCTATAATAATAATAATAATTTAAAAATTGTATTCCCACGTGTAATTATTACGCAATTATGTCTTAATTGTACTTGAATATTTAAATTTTTTTTATCTTCAATTCACCTATGCTTCTTCTATTTATACCTCAACGTTACTACCAAGCTAGTCTCGCTCCAACAATATTGACGTGTTTTTTATCATTAGGAAATTCCATAACTAGGCGCAAATGAATTAATGTCCATTGATGTGACGATAGCAAATGGCATTTCCTTCAGCTAATAACCAAAGGATCACGCTCGTGACAAGCACATTTCGTATCATAAACTACTATAAAAGTTATTCCTATCTTTTAATTAATGATAATCGGGATGATTTGATCAATAGGCACATCAGATAAATTCAGAGAATTTCATTAAAGTGTTTGTGTGCCAAAATGCCCCAAAATACGCCAATACGCCAATAAATATTTACTTTAAAGACCAATTGCTTTATTTAGTAATCATTAAGGTGACGACTCATCAACATTCTCATACAATTATTCCATCTAATAAAGCTTACTCTAGAGAAAATTCATTTTGCTTATTTTCATCTATTCAAAACAAACCATCTGCGCACAATCTTACGTCATAATGTGCTCTGGATGCGTAGGCATCTGGATGGTTGTTAGGCGTCATTTACAACAAAATACTCACAACTCCTTCCCCTTTCCATATATTCTGTCATAGATCCTTAGTGTGGAAAGTGCCCTGTCAAGCAGCCCAGAATAATTCCTGCGAATAATAGACTGACCAGGCTCAGAGTACTAAATAAATCTGTAACCTATTGAATTAGTATCGCTATTTCCATTTCAAATAATTACCGCAGCTCTACCATGACTTTCTCCTAAATGCACATTCACATCAGCAAGCTCCATAATAGATTGCCAGCAAAGTTTCATAGAGCCAGCCGAGCCCCAGTAACTTCTCAACTTTTTTTCTCCCCACATTCTTCCCCGTAGGTTTTCACGTAATACAAGCTCCCACAGGGCAGAGGACACACAATATCACGTCCATAAAAGAGAGCGAGAGAGCGAGACGGCCCGAGAAAGCCAAGGAGGACTTGCGTACGATAGGAGGGCATACACTCGCGGACTTGTCTCCCTGCCCGTAGAAATGGTCCATAATACCAAGAAGCTGCAGTAGACAGGGCGCGCTCTTAGTTGGCCCACATATTGAATAAACTTTGCTAAGGGAGTTGTAGTCTTGCGGGTACAAAGTGCTGCTCGGGATTTGATAGAGGCGATCGTTTTGTTCCGCAACTACATGACCAGTCGGGCTTCCGTGTGCAAATGTTTCGACTGAGCATGTCTATTATCGGGACTCGGGCTTAACAGCTCGAGCTCCCCCGGCTCCTCCCTCTTCAACGCCGCTTTCTCGACTCTTCACTTACGAGTGCACTATTAAACGAATATCATGAATGCCAGCTGGCCAATTCTTAGGGACGAGCAGAAACCGAAATTATGCGCATAGGTTATGCTGCCGGGACGCTAGATGGCGGGTCGATAGCTCACCAACGGCGCCTTTTTACCCGTTTTCCACCATTTGCCGCTTCTCGATTATGACAATTCATTAATTGGCCATCCGAATGGCGATGCTCGGGCAATTATTTACATTTGAATGCCGCTCAACGGGCATCGGAAGAGTTTATTCCCAAGTTGCGTTTTTCATGTGGATTGAGGTTATGCGCCTATCGAGTGCATTGGTCGTCCGCTAGAGGAGGCAGGAGCAACGATAATTTGCTGCTTGTTAAATTGTGAAAAATTCTTGGGGCATTAGTCAAGTATTGGTTGGGCGGTCAGTGATAATGTATTTGTTATTTATTACAGAGTAGCGTGAAGCTATGGTAAAGGCAGAGCTCGACTTGATGATTACGCGTGTATAATGGCAGGTTGGAACGAAGCATCGTCAATGCGTTAAATCAAGTCCTCGGAACGAATGTTGAGAGTATTTAAAAGGTACGGGCGGAATATTTATATTTGCCGAGAAAATCTGCGCTACGCGTATACAGAAAGCTCGTGATCTCTTTTCAAGTAATCGTTGAGGGAGTTATTACCGGCAGATATGTGCGCGCGCGCGCGCGTGTGTGTGCTGGCAGTCGTGGATTCTTGTGTCAAGGGATCTTAGGTAAAATAGTTGAAAAAATGGCAGTGGATATAATTTATTTTGTGAAAGTTTCATTTGAAATCCGAATATCTAAGTTTGCATTGTTAATTTACATTTAATTTAACAAATGAAATTAAAAATCTCATTACTCGTTATTTGCATTACATATTATTAATTAATTAAAAAGCCGAGTTTCATATATTTTGCGTGTAATAAAACAGGCAAGAGGCATTTCATTAAAAGAAGTACTTTTTATCCATTCCGTGCACAGTTACAATTTGAATGTATTGGATCATTTTCCCCAGCGATTCCCTACAACCTGTTAAAGCTTAATGGAAATGAAATATTTTAAAGATAGTCCTTAAAATCGTGCCATATAATAATTATTTCGATCGTAGTACTGTCTATTCTATTTTGCTCCCGGCCTTGCGAGGAATTATTTTCTATTATTATTTTCTTTTCATGTACAATTGTCGTCAATTGTTGCCCTCGTTGTTATTTTTGTTCAAGTCAAGTGTATGGCCATTGTTTCGTACACGTCTATTAGATTATCGATCATGGCATTTTCATCGCCATTTTCTGACGCTCGCCGGAGAAAAGCAGTGACGTCTCTAAAATCCAATTTCCAGTCTCTCATGTACATTGCACGCACATATCATTAGTATACATAAATAATTGTCTGTAAATGCAGTAATTATCAATATGCAAAATACCTCGCCTACACACTCGGCCGCAACGATGAACAATAAATACAATCTTTCAATTATGCAGCTTAGAATTATGTAACTTGAAGCGTGAACGCCGTGCTTCGAATAATTTCACAGTTATTATTGGAATTATACTGTGCGAAGCAAATATATATATATATATATTTAATGGGCCGAAACACTTGTATTCCAATAATTTGAGACGACAGTCAATAAATAAACTTACGTTTGCGCTCACTTTTTCCACCGATATTGCGAATCCACCCGAAGGAAGAATGGCGGCGCGCCACAGGAATATAATCTCCGGACACAATCGCCACATATTTTGAATAGAATTCCCTCGATGCTCCGTCACCCACACTCACTAACCCAACATAACCAATACAATTAATTATATTAATAGATAAAGCGACGATATAATTTTGGACACGAACGTTAACTTGTGTATCTCCTTGTATGCCTGTCGTTCCCTCAATTTGAGTTGGAGAATTTTACTGACTTGCAATTGTCGTTATTAGTTTTGGGGATGATTTGTGATCGAGTGTCACGGCTGTGCCTGGACCAACTGGAAGCTGTCGCGACATTTCGTAACTTCCCACTCGGCATAAGGACGAGGAGGCTCCAATAATACCTAACCGAGCTATTTAATAGGCTCATGACAGACTTGGAGGTGCATTTGTCTGCTGAAATATGTGAAACTACGGGGACGATTGTGCAGCAGACGGTGCTGATCGACAATACTCAGACTAACCTTACGACTACAACTAAAATAAAAAAATCATAAAGTCCTCTAGGTTATGAATATTGAAGAGCATTTATTGATACCACGAAAGAGATTTAAGCTTATACAGACTGTAAAATACTTGTTTAAATTGCCTCACTCAATACCAATAAAGTCACAATCAATTCGAAACTATAAAGGTAATAAGATCATCCAATTAGCGTACATTTAAAACTTTTCATTAGTTAAATACAAAATTATTTATTTTAATTTACATTATCTGTGTGTGTGTGTGTGTGTGTGTGTGTGGTTTTTACGTTTAATTATATGAGCTCGCAATTGTACTCGCAAAAAGTATAGAAAAATCATGTTGATATACAAATGTTGTATGACTATATCTTATGTCAGTTTACGAACTTTATGAATTCCGAGTGCCGGTAGATGGTGAAACTCTGGATGCTGCACTTCCTGTAATATGTAACTCTTTGAAATTTGCTTAGTGTTTTAGAGTTTCGTAGCTAATTCATATATACTTACATGCATAAACACACACACACACACACACACACGATTGTATATATATATATGCTTGCATGGAGATGGGTGTGTTGGCACAAGGTTTTTATAATTTCAATTAAAACTCTATAATTTGCAAAATGTCGTGTGGTCTTGTGACGCTGATTTATTAAATAAATCTTTGATAATATAATATAAGCCTGGTATATTTTAAGCGATCAGTTGGTTGATGCGAAAGTCTTAATAATTTTTATCGTTCATTATATTTGATTTATTCTTTCAATCATTTATAAATGAAACGTACTTTTTATACAATAACTTTGAATAATTTAAAAAAAAAATTAACCAAGTCAATTAATATTAATTAATTGAATACTACGATGACGAAACATATCGTAAAAAACTGATGATCGGATATTGTTCTCTTTTTCTAAAATCAAATTTCTGCCGATAATCTTGTGATATTTCTATGTAAAAGTTTTTCCTTTGTCGCCCCTTCTTAAATTAAAGTTTAAAACTTTCTAGAATAGGCGCAGCTTCCATGAATACAAATTCTTTCCCTCGCATATAATTAATCTTATAAATAATTTCATTAAGCGATTTTTTCTTACGACAATTAGCTTATTCCCTAGATGTACACGCACTCCGTCTCAACAAGTATCAAAGTACTTGGAGTGCCGATCCCACATACGCCGCAACGAGAACAATAAAAGCTGTTGATTATCATACGAAATGTTTGTGAAGCTTTCGCCTAATATCGCTTCTTCCAACCACATTATGATCCGAACATTTTCTTATTTGATAAATCACAATTCGAGCGAAGCATGCACTCGCGGAATTTCAAGCTGATAAGCAAACGACTTCATAAAATGCTTCGATTTTCTCTCTCTTTAACAAATACATTTCTATAATTGCTTTTAGATAGAATAATCAATAAAGATCTGTAAGCGCAGAATAAAGTAAATAATTGCGAAAATGTGAAGGTTATTTAAGTAGCAGAAATCGACAAAGAAATAGCCGTTTGTGTTGTATACGTACTATCAAATATATATCGCGGCAAGCAAAAGCGAGAAAATCGCCTCGGGTCTTTTCGTCGCCACTATTTTCCTCGCCCCTTCTCATTCTCTCCGTCTCCCTCGCTTTCCTTCTCTCTCTCTCTCTCTCTCCACTTCCGCTGCTCCTCTTGAATCGTATACAGCCGGTTAAGCGAGAAATTATACGATGCCAGTGTGTAATCGTCGTCGTCGTCGTCGTCGTCGTCGTCGTCTTAGTCGTCGTCTTAGTCGTCGTCGTCGTAGTCGTAGTCGTCGTCGTCGTAGTCGTAGTCGTCGTCGCAGTCGTAGTCGCAGTTCCCGCCGTCGTCGACGTTCCCGCTGCTTTTCACGAAGCGCCCGCGCGCGCACACACACACGGGCGCGCACGCATACCCACTGGAATACAGTAACACGCGATCGCTCGAGAGTTATACATCTCTGCCCCAACTTGTATTTAGCTCCGAACAGACCAATCAATCGCACCTCTGATTGCAAAATTCAGGCTACGGTGAGGCCGTCTCTTTGTTTTTCCAGACGAGCCCGATAAGCCGCTGAATTTTCTTTCACGAAATGTAGCCTCATTGTCAGAGAAATTCACATTTTAAGGGAAAATAGAGGCGCTGAAAACATTGGAGAGGCGAGGTATTGGTATTGACCAAGGCAGGAATGACTTCCGGTTAATGTTTAGAGGCTTGGGGCTTCACTTTTCGCATTTGTCTTGATATTAAATGATTAATTTAAAGTTTGATGAAGAATGCAATGAATGTTTCTTAGATCACATATTATTTACTTTATGTAGTGTTAAAAATGATGTTGTGATGGTAGGAAAAATTCTACATGTCGTAGTGAGCTTGGTAATGAGTAAATATATTAGGAATTACCGAGTGCAAATATATGTTTAATGAGAATTTAATTGAAATTACGTAAATTGTGACAACTACAATAACATGATTTTTTTAGAAAATGAATGAAATAATGAAAGTATTTAAAGCTTTTATTTCCTTAAATTTAGAAAATTTTTATGTAAACGAATGTATTAATATCAGATAAATTGTAATAAATGAACGTTAAGTTGACTGCGATTGTTCGCAATCTTCATCAAATTTTAGTAAGTTAAAGGAATAATTAAGTGTTGATATTTATTATACAATATACATTTATTTATGCTGATTGTAAATAGTTGGATCGATTTAATTATCACCAGTAATAATTTAGAATAGGTTAAATTTTTTGATGAAATTATCTTGATGACAAATAGAATCTACACTAACATTTATTCTCATTAATTAATTTAGGCATTACAATTGGAGAAATTTCGTCTATAGATAAATTATAAGAAATAACTAAATCTATAAGTAAAACCAACGGTTCGTCTATAAAACATATGCTTTATAAAATATATTTACAATATATAATCAGTCTTTATATTTAAATGCGAGATAATTCGATAAAAAGCTAACTCAATGGTTCACGACTGGAAGAATGTGAAATAATATTTTAAAAATTGGCAACTTTTAATTGAACAATGATGTATTCCATAGCGACTCTCAACTTATAATTAACTGGGCACGTAAAAGTGATGATTTTTGTAAATTAGCTGACATTTAATAGCTGAACAATTTGGAATAAAATAAGAGGTGAAGAGATCTTGAGAATCGGCATTGACTGTTATTTACTTTGATATTGCAGTCGGTAAATCATTAATCCATGAATCCCACGAAAGGACTATTAAACCCAAGGACGTAGAGTGAAAGTGCATTATTTATTAAAAGGTTTCGAGTATTATTTTATAATTTTTCCATCGACTTTACGTCGTTTTAACTTCTTTACAAGACACACACACACACAATATATACATCGCGTCAGAAATTGATACGGTTGAAGGAAATTTTATTATCATCCAAGAGAGTTTGGTACGTTAGGATATGAAAATTTATCACATTGCAACACCGCGGATGAAAATATAGTAGCAATATTAAAGATAATAATAATTCATAATGTTGCTGCTTAAGAGGATAATATTCCTGGATATTTTTATAAAATTTTGTTTGATAACATTGCGACGCGCACTCTTATACTAGTCGAATGTAAAAAGTTTTTATTAAAAAGTGGCGAAAAGGATTTATTTTAATCACCTTGGGAAAATTAATTTTTATATAAGAAAAATGATTCGGACTGACAAAGGAAAATTAATTACTCGATTTTTACATTCTCACCTCCCCACTCACTTTTATAATCCCTTGGACTTTGAAACGATGCGACCCGCCACTATAAATAAGTGTACTTTCATAAAAATTGACGGCCCCGCTCTTCTAAAAGGAATCATTCTCGTGCGAGCAGTTTTACTCGAGATTTGTCTACGTGCGCTATCAAATTAGAAAGCAGACGACAACATATATGAGGGGAGTAATGGAGATGTGCGACCTCAAGCATCTTGCGAACTATCAACGATAAATTAGACCGAATATTATCGTCGTAGTCGTAGCTATTATTATTATTATTATTACATAAACATCTCTTGTTAGTTTCTCTCTTTTTTCCTCCGTGAGAGGAGAGGCTGAGAAAGCCAAGGCAGAGAGAGAGAGAGAGAGAGACGGGAGAGGGCCGAGAAAAAATTAATGCTAGATGTATTATTGGTAGGGAAATGGTAAATAAAGATATAGATGGCAAAGACAGAGAGAGAGAGAGAGAGAGAGTGAAATGGTTATAAAAAGAAGAGACAAAAATAGAAATGACAAGATAAGATGAATAGGCGGTGGAAGTGGTGGGGCTTGTGAGGAGTGATAGAAAGTGACGGAATTAACGAAGGAGAGAGAGAGTAAGGAGCGACGGTGGAGGGGAGCGAGGGCGCGCAGAGCTGTTAAGGGCGGCGGTCGGCGGGGAGCGGCGGAGGGGCCGCGGAGGGTGGCGGTGGGGTTGTGGCAGGGTGGGGGGGGGGTCGAGAGGAGGGAATCAGATATGACGGAAGGAAACTAGCGCTTCGGGGCACACGCTTCGCTAGCGTTAGCTTGCCAATGCGAGTTCTGGCGGCCGAGAGACGATTTATAGCGGATAAGGGGTGGAGTGGAATACGTCGCTGGCGCCATATAACCATCATTCATTTTGTCAATAGCGCTCACCTATACAATGGCCTTGGCCCTCGCGGTGCGCACGTACGCGCGCGCGCGCGCGCCTCCCGCACGCAAGTGAGCAGCTTTATTCTTTGGTAGTTGGCATGCGGGCGTGGCAGGGCGCGACTTGGAGTAGGCGAGGGGTTGGAGCCTGGCTGGAGGTACGTTCGACTTGCCGTGTCACTGGATGCGCGTGGCGATGGGCAGGCAGGGACTAACGAATGTCGAGGGAGGAAAGACTGGGAAAAATCGGGGCAAGATGAAAATGCAGGTTGAGTAAATATTTGCGTGTGATTCGTTTGGTGTTTGGCGGGTCGTTTGGTGGTTTGGGAGGGAGAGTGGTGCGAGGGGAGAGACGGGTCGTGTGCTTCAAGTTGGAGGCTCGAGGCGGCCTGGGCCGCTCGAGCTGGAGATGTTCCGTCCGCGACGGTGGAGTGGGCGGAGGGGGTTGGGGGCGAGATTGATCGCGAGATGGCGGAATGTTTGGCAGTTGATATCCTGTGGTATTCATGTTGACGGGAGACTCGATAAAGGGTATGGAATTTATGGGGCCATAAGGCAGGTGTTTGTTCGAGTTTGTCGTTCTGCAGATCCGTGGAAAGAATAGAGCTCGCGTGTCGCTGGAGATTAAGTGTATTGTTACGTAGGGGTGGGGGGCAAAAATGATTCGCTATTTTACCCCCATGGGTGCGGGCCACTTGGAGATGAACGAAATACGCTTCATTAGCCATTCTCCGAGAATCCGTGACAGCCTGTTGACAAGTCGCTCGGAACAGCCCCGATCGACCCATTGTCACTCACACCATGACGACTAGGACGTTTATGCGTCTAGCTTATCCGCCCGTCCTCGATTATTGCCGAGGGCGGGCTCGCAAACTGCCCTCGTGCAGCTATTTCGAGGAAGTGGGAGCGTCGTCGTCGGGACGACGACGTGCCATCAAACTTTGGCCCGCGCATGCAAAGTCGTCAGGGATCTTAGGTTAAAGGCGTGTCGGGGGGCTCAATGTTTTTGGCGCGCGTTAAATCCTGTTAGGCGAGCCTGCCGGTGTCGTTGGCCTTGTAATGATGGTTGACGCTGTTGCTGGCTCAGTTACAGCGAGTGCTTTGCCACGGGCCTAATAAAAGGGAGGATCGATGGTGGATTGATCGTCGACAGGGGATCGTCGTCGATCTAATCGAGTTGCTGTGGTTGCTGTGATGGGGAGATTGGTTGCGCGGTGCGTTGGTACGGAGCGTGTAAATTTCGCGGGCCACTCTTTTATATTGAGCTCGTAATCTCAATGTTGAGTAGCCGTTGAGGATGGTGGGGTTGTCGAGGGGGGGGGCAAAGGGGGCGCATCGTTTGGCTCGGCAAAGTTCGATCGTTCGAGGGTTGCTGGAGGCTTGCGTATTGGGCTGAAAATTGCCTCTCGCTCAATTAGATGGCGTGTGTCGGTGCGAGGGCAGCTCCCCCCTTCCACCTCGTCGGTGCTCTTCGTGAGCAGAATTTTTCGATATCGCGGAGAGGCTATTCCCAGCCTATTGCGTACGACTGTTTAGGCGAGTCTGCGTGGGTGGTAGTGTTAACGATGGTTAAATGAGGTGACGGATTTGGGATTGCGGGTGTGCTTCGATTTCATGTCCAGTGGGTGTGTGTGTGTGTGTGAGTTGTGTTGTTGGGTGGGGTTGGGACGAGGGAAGAAAGCTCTGGGCGATAAGAATGTAGCAAATGCTGGGCGATTGATTTGCTTTGATAAGCGTCGATGTTTTGGCTATTCGTATATTAGAGGTTCACTTTGGATGGAATTTGGATGGATTTCGGTGTATTAGGGAATTTCAAATGTAGATTTAGTGTGTAAATTGAATGCTTAATGGAGAACTTTATATTGAGAAGTGCACGGAGATTGTGGATTTGGGAGGGCTAGAGGGTAATTTATTTTTATGAATATATTACTGGAATAGTTGGTGAAATATTAATTAGGCGACAATGTGGTTCGTGGGATATAATTTTTATAGAGAAACTCATGTTATTGACAATTAATTAATGTATCTCGTCAATCAGATATATTTGTTGCGAGAGATGTTTCTTTAAGCGATTCGTTTGCGAGTAAATGATATTGCGAGTACGAATGTGGTAGGAAGATTTTACATCAAATTTGTTTAAGTAAATAAGAATGCGACGTTAGGAAAACATTGACAAGGACAGAATTTTATATTTGCCTGTTTCTCGTGTCATATTATTCATGTTAATATTTCAATTACGTTAATGTACGAATTGTAATTAAAATTGTTGCACAATCATAGACAGCTAATAACATTTTATTCGGGCTGAAAATTTCCAAAAGATTTTATTTCTATTTCATTGTCTGAAGGAATATTTTTATAGAATACCATAATATTCCTCCTCCTTACGTGGACGTTTATACGAGTGGAATTATTTTACCTTATTTAAATTTCCGCAGAATTTTAATATTTTCCTTATTTTATGCAATAAAGTGGTTAAGGGCAATCAATGATGGCAATAGGAGGGCGTTATAATTGTTATAAAATTAAATTACAAAGTTCACGTGTGACAAGTAGGGTGGCACGTTCAAACTCAATGATATGGAATTCTATAAATTTTTCATTATGTCTGGACATGGAAATATAAATTACACTTTCCTTTTTATAAAGTAAGATGTAAACTGTAGTTCCGGGACTTTTTATATTTCTAAACTTGCTTTAAATTCATTAGGAAGAACTTTTTTTTATTAAGTAATTATTTCTAGAAGTTATTAAGATTTTTATGCGCAAAAGTGCGTATAGTCTTTGCATATGAAAATGCTAAAATATTTTCATTATTGGACTTGATTTCTTCATTTTTCACTCATTAGAATCAAATGTCATTTATGATGTAATAACGTTAACTATATAACCAAGTCTGTAAAATTCGCCAAATAATGAAGTAGCACATGTATGCACATATATATACACATATACTTTTTTGAAGATATACGTTGAGGAAGAAATACAGTTTATCTTGTAACATTTTTCCATAAGTTTTGCAATATAACTTTGAGAGAGATTCGCTGACTTGAAATATTCGATGATTGGGTAATATCTGTTTATAGAGTAAATCTATATATATATATATGCTTGTAAGCTTGTGTTGTAATCTCAAATATCCTAGCAATTAGCTTTTAAAGGAATATTTCGAAATAAGCTTTTGCGTTCTATTTTTTAAATATATTTATCATACATTGGACATCTATGGCGAACGACATGCACAATTGTCTAAAAACTGTTCTTGCCTTGCATCTATCATTCGGCTTAACCAGTGCGACGACGACATATTCCCGCTTGAAACTCGAAGCTCAATGACAATCGCGTTATTAGTCTCGAGCGATCCGAGTGAGAGCGTATAATTGTAATGAGATTGCCGAACGCACAGTCTGTTTCAATCAGCGAGCATGATCATAATGATAGTTAGGACCTGGACTTGTTCGATTGCTTCGTCAGGAACGTCAGCAATGAGGATTCGTGCTGCTTGTGCACTTTGGATTGGCAGACGAGGCTGTTCTTTGCATAGTAGGCCGAATGATCAAAGCCAGTATCGCTTGGAACGCTCGTTGGAACAATATTGCAGTTGATAATTATATTTCCGTGTATTAGGGGAATGATTTGTCGGAGTATACGGGGGGGGGGGGAGGATTGGAAAGAAATGTACTTAGCGATTGAGATGTTAATTTATAGTCGCAGCCGGGTAATAAATAAACCGTAATGTTCGTTTATTTTGATTGAGAGCGCTGGGTAGGTGCGTTGGCGGTGGATATAAAAGAAAGGAAATGCAAGCTCTAATTTGTGAGTGTAATTTATTTTAAGAGTAGGAGAGAAAAGGATGCTTTAAATGGAATATACTTTCGTCCCAATAAACTCTTCTGGGCAATTATTTTAAAATTGAAAGAGCTCTCGGTTAGAATTTCTGAAAATTCGATCACTCCATTTTATTATTTGTACGGGTGAAATTATTATAAAATGCACTTTCAAAAGCCTGTGTAGTACGAGCGTATATAAGTCGATTTGTCGGAGAAACTGTAAATACAAGCCCCCCCAAATACTATTTATACCATTAACGATATAATGTTTAGTAATTTAATTGACTTGATGTATCCTCCTGTTGGATAATACGCACAAAGTGATCGGCGAGCAAATAACGAGTCACAAGTCGTCACAACAAGAGCGCAGTTTTACAGTTTAATCCCAACGAAGAATTTGCCACTTCAATTGCATTGATCAATCAATGAATGCTTATCGTTGTTCGATAAGATATCGTTGTTACAAGTGAGCGCGCGATTGCCAATCGACTTGATCCACTCGATGCTTTTCCAGAACATTGTAATTCCTTTCGGCCAAAGATCCTTTAAAAGTGTATTATGTACTAGCGATAAACACACTTTATAATCGTAGCGTTGAATTTCATGTCCCACGTGCCATAACATTCTCAAATTCATTACCATCTCCTTATTCTGGGAGATTCAAATCTAATTAAAAAAATTTTAACAATCCAATTAACGTGGAGGGACATAAACACTTGGAAGATTGCTACGTGTCACATGAAAACCGAAAACGCTTTATATTTATTGACCATGAAAAGAGTTGAAAGATACGCTCGGTTGATAAAACTGTATATTTCTGCAAAAGAGTCAGTTTTTAATGTCGATTGCGTGGTGCATTGCTCAATTTCGAAGGTCATAAAGCGTCTGTTTCTCATGCTACTCCTATATTCTGTTTTATGATCATACTGTTACGGGGGTGCAGAGAGCGTGGGAATGAGACAGACAAAACGAATCGTAACGAGACTGCTCACCCAACGACAGTATAGACTGCGAACTTTGCCTTCCCTCCATCTCCCTTCCCGTCTCCCGTCTCCCCCGCTCCCATTCCCACTCCCCCACTCCCCCACCCACAAACCCATACCCATACCCATACGCATACATGTATCCTTGTTTGTCTTTATTTCTCGTGTTTAACCAGCATTCTTGAACAAAGAGAAGTAAATGAGCCTTGGCAAATGCCGTATAAACTTATAACTTAAATATGTGATGACGCATCGAAATCATAGGCGAGAGTACAAAAAAAAAAGACAACGTACAAGTCAAAAAAATACTGCTTGCAGAGAGTTGCGACTTTTGAAGTAAATGGAATAATTCATTGTACATAAACTTGCATAATTTAATGCACATGATAATTTATAGAAAAAGGTGCAACGAGTAGCAGTTAATAGTAACGAGGAGGCAGCTTAATGTTACATTCTGTTACAATTTAAAATTGAGATTGCTCAAACAATTTATAAAAGTGGAGGAAAAATTCGATTACTGTAAAAAGGTTGGAAATGTATGATGAAAGTAACGAAAATTGACCGAGCGAGGCATTATTACTAGATATTGACATCAAGGAGTTTATCGTCAAGTGTACGTATTCGGAATATTACTTGAAATACTTTTCAACGATTAATTTATCAACGCAAAAGCTTCATTGTTTGCAAAAAAGAATAGTTTTCATTTTACATTTGCTCTCTCTCGAAATAATGTTTACATAGCAATAGATATTCCGTCTCGTGATAAAGAAGTTTGTAAATTAGTAGTTATTATTGCCATAAAGTTATGCCAGTA
This sequence comes from Ceratosolen corneri, assembly GCA_030522565.1. Taxonomy (NCBI): domain Eukaryota; kingdom Metazoa; phylum Arthropoda; class Insecta; order Hymenoptera; family Agaonidae; genus Ceratosolen; species Ceratosolen corneri. Next base: position 14,163 of record JAPYYT010000525.1, read on the forward strand.
TGAATTTCTAAATATGTCGTAATTTAATTATAAAATGTCCAACAGCCATGATAGTTAACGTAACATAATACATTCAAAAACATTTATGAGCTGAAATGCAAATAATGATAAATTCTGTTTAAACAGGAATATATATTTCGAGATCTTATGGAGCTAATGTTTATGCTCAATATTTTATGGAGAAAACAATTAAATGTATTGCAAAGTAAGGAAAGCTTTTGTAAAAGTATATATTGTAGATCGGCCTACGAGACTCATTAATAATAATAAATCGAACAATTCATTAATTGACCTCTCTTCGTTGTGTAGAATTAAAGTAACATTTTCATACAAATTAAGATATAAATTAAATACTGTCGGTGCAATGACACGTTGGATCCTTCGCTATTGATTTATATATATATTATAAGCCCGATAAAGACAAATTTACATCATCTTTATTCATCATTATGTTGATTTACCCGCAGACGAATTGAATAAATCGACTACTTTCATCTGCGAGGGAAATTATATAATTACTTATTATTATTAATTTTCACAAATACGTATATAGGGATATTAAAATTTCAAATTATAGTTGTAATAACATTGCTCAATGACGCTATAGACGCCAATGCACAAAAACTGTGTTACCATGGCGTGCATAAACCCGTGCATAGCCTGACAAAGACGCACTACTGCAAAAGGATCAAGTACCGAGATTGAAGTACGCAGAAAAAAACTGAAGTCAATCAGTTTTGTAGGCGACAAAATAATAACGAAAGCAGGACAAAATTGCATAAACAGCAACAGCTGTGGGTGCTCGCGTGTATGTATGGGTAATGAGGTGGAAGAAAAGAGCCTTCGGGCGGCAAGAAGAAAGTACTTGAGACAGAAGAAGGCCGAATAAGGAGACGTAGAATAACAACAAACTAAATACTTTTGTTTTTTCCTTTTACCTTAGCCGTATCTATGAATAGAATGTAAAATAAAAATGAATTTGATCTCGAAAGCTTAAGTGAGTTATTATACCACGTAATTAGCCATTTTTTTCAACTTCTAATTACAATTAAATACTCGAGAATGCACAAACAATCGTACATGTGCAGATAAACAAATAAACGTGATAATGTAGGTGCTTTTCAACGCTTTTACTTGAAATAATCGACTATTACTTTATCAAAATGATAAACTGGAGATGAAAAAAAGAGTGACAGAAGGCGGGAAGGAAAAGAGGAATTAAAGGACAGAAAATTGATGATGCTGACAATCACTGGAAAGCTCAATATATGAGATATTGACCTTTTCTATTCCATTTACAAATTTTAAATTAAAATCCTAGTTTTTATCACTCTTTCAAGTTTGTCGAGAATGATTGCCAATAAGAGTTTTGACAGTGCGAATAATAATGTTTCGTATTTCAATTACATACTTAAATCTATAATTAAAAATGTGTTTATTATTATAACTGAGAAGAATAAAAAGTTGTACGTAACAAAAATCATTTCAATTTCAAGTTGGGACTATTGAAAATCAGTAATAAAAATAGTCTAACGAGGAAAGTTTGAAAGTATTAGTGATCCCGATATAAGTAACATCAAAGAGTAAGGAAAAGCTGAATAAATAACCATTTTTTGTGCGAAAATATGTTCTCGTCTGTTCTTATATTCGCGCGCATGTGTGTATTATTGAACCAGACCAATTACAATTAAGTAATAAGCGTGCACGAAATTGTCCTCAAAGTATAATATGTTTCCTCGGCTCATAATGATATTTGAAAAGTGTAAATTTAGAAAACATATGCATGAGCAAAATAATTTATAGTAAATAAATGTTGATTTTGAACGGTAAATACATTTACTTATCCAATTAAAAAAGAAGCATTATTATGTAATATCGGAGCTACCAATTAAATAATATTTTATTTATTATTTTATATTATCTGAATAATTTATATCTTTTAAACAGCAATCTACTTATCTATCCAGCTATGCTCTTTGAATTACAAGTTTAAATAATAATGTTGTCATCGCTTTTAAGGTCATACGCCTAATGTTCAGACTACGTGTGTGTGTGTGTGTGTACGTGTGTGCGTGTGTGTGTTGAAGACAATGTTTTATAGTAAACATTATCGTTATGGCGTAAAATAAGAGAAAACTTAATAGATAAGAAGTTGGTATTGGAGGGGATAAATTATAAAGTTAATATGTGTTAGAGTATTTAACAGTTTACTAATAATTGATTTGGGTAGCAATTTGTTGTTGCTAAAAATGTCGAAAATTTCCATTAAAATCTGTCACAAATATTTTCGATTTTCTACACTTGCATATATTCCATTACAATTGCACTTTACAACAAAAAAACAAAACAAAAAAAACAGAAACAAAATATTTTCCTTTCCAAAGAGATGCTTTTAAGCACATCCAAAGAACGTATATAATAATCCATTTATGACATTGATTATTTAGTAAATCCACCAACTGAAAATTCTCCTCGCGTCTCGTGTATGGGCGACACAAGTTGCTACGCGTTTCGCGTAAGTAACTTAGCGCACAATTTTATTGGTAATTCAAGTGCGAATGTATTGCCCCGAGAAACCATCCGCAGCTGGCCATTATTTATTCCATATATTTTTCGTTGCATTAGTAACGCAAATTCCCGCGTCGAAGACGCTGATGGATGGCAATACTACAGATAAACCATTTAGATTGGCGACAGGGTGAAGCGGCGGCGGAGGGGGTGGGGGGTGGGGTGGGGGTGTATAAAATGGATTAGAACCAAGTTCTCTTTTTTACAAACTAAGAGCAGTTGGAGCAGTTCGATTACTTTAGTGTGATCGCATTATCGAGAATTGCATAAGTAGAGAATTAAGAGTGCAGGGCTGTCGATTGGTGGCTGTCCATAAAGAAAATGCAACACGCCGGGCAAATGAATGGCATTACATGGGTCACATTTTCTCGATGTAGCAACAGGATTATTTTTTCCAAAGTACACCGTTGAGCGAGTTTTGAGGTGTAAAACAGCAGGTACGCCCACTCGACGCGACGGATTTTTCGATTAGATCACGTGCAAGTGCTTCGTGAGCTGTTTGTATGTACACACGTGCGATCGCCTCAAAGAAAAAGAAACTTTCACGGAAGTCTATTTATACAAGAAAATTCCAGCCTCGTAATATATATATACATATTTATACATATGTGTGCGTGTATGTGTTTTTTTTTAATATACTTATGAGGAGATGGCATAGCAAAGTGTATGTATAGATTCTTGACATGGAAGTATGAAATTTTATTTCGTATCACTAAATAAGACACAAGACTTGCAAGTGAATTAAAATATAAAGTGCATGTTAATAATCAATAGCAAGTCTATTTGTATTAATTATAATTCTACTTTAATTTCAATATCTCCTACGACAGAAACAATAAAGGCACTCTTGACGTTTAAGTTACTAATTCCTCATTCATACTCGTAAAGATGTTCTATACAGTGATATACATGTACACACACGCATGCACATATATATAGAATGAGAGAGAGTTCTCTTTTAGTAATGGCGATCATAAATAATGTAATTGTATCGACAGTCATACATATTCATCTAGTAAAGTCCATCAAATTACAAGACTACCGCTAAAACAATACCTAAATGGTTTATAAGCCCTTTTACAAAATTAATGATCCTCCACTGAAACTCAGCGGGAATTAGTTTATTTACTAATAAATGATTTCAAGAACGAAACTTTAATGCATTTATCGATAATACTTCTCACATCTCAGGTCACTCGGACAAAGATGGCTCTACAAATTATTAAGCAATGTTCTGCTTTTCATGCTAATTTTCACTCGCGCACTTTTCATCAATGCACGTCACACATTACGACTCCTCGCGTATTTGCCCTCCTTTGTTTACACTACGCTCACCCAAATATCAATACACATAGACAAACTTTCGATCCTAACGATCACTCCATTTATGACTCCTTCGAGAGTTAGCCGAGGACCATGTGGAGCATGTGGTTTTTATTTTGCGGAAACGAGCCAACACACAAACACCTCTTCTCTCCTGCTGATTGCCTAAGGATATTCGCCAAAGAATGGCCGACTGCCTGTCTCAAACGCACCTCACATACTCCTCGTCATCATCCTCTCATCGCGCAGATAAACGAACTGTTCCGCAAATTAGGAAATGCACTCGCTTTGCAATTAACGAGCGCAGCATTACATTCGCGTCGCACCAACACGAGTGGACGCACAGACAGTTACGCGCATCCCAAGAATGACGTACGAGCCTCCACCTCGTGCTGCAATCAGTCGCGTGACACAGATTCGTGACAGCAGCGTGACTCGGAGCCAACGAAAATAGAGTTTAAAAGGGGAAGGGAATAAGCGAGGCCGACGGGGCTTGATTTACATTCCCAGCTCTTACTTAACAAGATCAAGCTACCACCACTGTAATACACCCGACCTCTTCGTATTGTGACGTAACATTTAATAATTGTCCATTACCCCGGTAATGTCATTAAATCCTGGGACCAGAATCTCACACTCGAGGCCGAGCTCAACCGCAATTGTCATCTCAACTGCAGTTGGCCCTCGCCTCCCATTACCCCCCACCATTCTTCCCACAATCAATCCTGACTTTCGATTTATTATGACGCACTTGGCATCCTTAATGCGATTATCGCTGAATCGCAATTTCACCTTAGCTCCTTATAGCAGGACTTTTTCTATTCGACTGCTCTCTCCGGATAATCTCTCCTCATATTTGATCGCGGAGAATGCTCGAGATAAATCTGGAGAGACCTCGGAATCTATTCCTATGCCCATTTTTCTCTGCTATCATCTGCCTTCAAAGGAAAAATCGGCTCTCTCCTTTCGCGTGCTCCGGCTGCTTGTATTTCTCCTCTTTTAGCCAGCATGCTTGAATTAAAGCACCGTCGTCCTCTTAATCCTTGGTCTGACAATTCTTTCATGCTTAATCCAACATTCCGCTACGTTACGGTGTGGGACGTACAATGAAAAGCCGTTGCCTCCTTCGATGCCCCACGCATCCACTACCAATACACGCATATATACGTATTTATATATGTAGTAAAGTAAATATGAGAATTGGTGTAGAATGATTAAAACAAATATTAGGGTCGGCACAGTGAATGCGCGAGTAATTAATGTAAATGACACACAAGACATTGAACAAATATGTGGAAATTAGCCTCCTTTAAGAAGATAATTGGACAATTTACATTTTCTCTATTACTAATTGATAGGAGGCAGTTGACTAGACAATTCAATCGATTTTAACATTACCTCATTAGTTTGAGGAACATTTTAGGAAAAACACAGTGTATTAAATGTATATATGGCATTGGTATCAAATTATATCGACTAATTCCACAAAAACTTTGTGAATACATCAAGTTATCGATTTTTTCAATGCAATAACCGATAGACAAGTTTCATGGAGAACATTTTATCGAATATAATTTTCGCGGATAAAATGTAGAAAAATGAAGAGGATATTATTATACGCCAATGCGCGTTGCTCAATGCGGATTCAATCATTTATAATGAATTTTCACAAAATTAACAATTTTTAATTTTTATATATACATAGATTACATATATAAATAAGGGCCATTTAAGCCTTTGCTTAAAAAAAAAAATGTTTTTAAATGCAAGTTTTACAAATTTTGGCCAATAAATATATGAAGTGACGGACAATCAATCATTTCAGGAATTTCATTCCTATAAAATTTAACACTAAATAAAGTCTATTTATATCGCATGAATATTTTATAAATCACTAATGCTACTTTTCATTAATACTTGAATTCTTTCTTTTGTACACGCATTTCTAATTTTATATCTAATTTGGCAGCCCTCAATTTCTCAATCCTCTGCAAATAAATGAACACGTTGCGCGGGAATTCTTCTTGAATTGTCAAATTCTTGCACCACATTTAATCTAATCAATTTAAAGGTAAATTTTTTTAAGCATTTCATACATTTCTTTCAGTACACGCATATAGCTCGTGACAATTAGACGAACGCACTGCCGGAGGAATAAGTTTCATCTCTCAAGTGCAATCAATCACCATCAAGACAATACGAATATTTCCAGAAACAAATGAGACACGGCCGCTGATTATTGAAATTCTGGCGGGAATCGCGGTGATCGACCACGAGCCTTAATTTCCACCCTTTAAGGAACCTCTTTGAGACTGCCCAGACACATACTAAGTGGCCATTAGGTGCCATCAACCCATAATCGTGGCAGCCCCATAATATATATGATTAGTTTAGTGCACGATACAAGGTCATTAGTGCCCTATTCAATTTTCGAGATTTTGACCAATTAGGCGATGTACCGGGCGCATGGAAAGAAGTGCGCTTAGTGTGGGTGAGGAGTGTGCGTGTTGGTTGCCAAATTATTTTTTGGAATGTGAGTGTCGAATGGGAGGAAAGGCGCGTGAAAATATGAATAAACATGTGTAACAAATGACGGAGTATTGATTGAAAATGTATATGGCGATTGATTCTATTTAATACTGCTCAATATGGAATTCAGATGTGCATTCTCGTGTACTCGCTTGACTACGAAATTAATAAATTATCAAACATTGAAAAACTAAACACCAACATACAGTTGTTAATATATTATATATATATATATATATGCAATATTGAATGCCGATAGAGTTACGAAATGTCGTCTATAATTCGTTCCCAAGCCTCTCGACGTTATTTTTCTAATAACGTGCCAGCATAATTAAGGGCAAAATTAAGTGTTTTATAAATAAAATGTGAAATATCGTATAAAGCCATGAATAGGAGTTGTTAAACTTTTCATTATGATGCGTTTCAATGGCTCTCTCCCTACCTGTTCATCCTGTATTGAAATGCAGGCTTTTGAAACTTTTACCTTCTCTTCTTAAATTTTAAACTTTCTCTGATTTCTAGGAATCGACACGTACTTGACCAAACCTTCATATTGCGTTCTTATGAAAGCTTAAACCGTAAAAGTTTGAGGTCAACGGTCCGAAGCCATAGTTCAGCTCGAAATTTTATCGCACACGTACGACGTTGCCAGCAAAGATATCAGCTTCCCTTCCCTTTTCTCATTTGATCCTAATAGATAAAAATATTCTCTCCACTTCCTTTTAATAGACATTCAAATATTCCGACTTTTTTTGCCTCGGCCATTTGGTGATAATTGACCAAATCAAAATACATTTAAGGATTTTATTGATTAGATTGCTTATTAGTGCGACCGACCAAGTACCACAAATGTCATTAAAATTTACTCTACTTCACTTCTTCCGGTTGAACACTATTGTCCTTGACAACTTTGCCACATTCTTCCACCTTCTTAGATTCGCCATTTCAATACTAGTTTTTCATGCAATTTACAATTTAGTCAACCAAATTAGGCTGCGTTGCCTTCATCGGCAATCTCTTTGTTTCTGTGTCGAAATAAACGATTATTTATTAAAAAGTACAATGCAATTGCGAATACAAATTAATTTGTCAGACTTGAAATATTCAAAGTGCTTCCATTCAAAGTGAAACTTACCAATGCCTATAATTTATTCATTTACAAATGTTATGAAATGTATTAATAAAAAGAGACACATTTCCATTCGCACGAGTGTTATGATATATTTTATGCAAGGAGCACGCTGTTTGAGAATAAATTTTCAGCCAATAATTTACAATGTTTATCGAGCTATCAATGAAATTTCAGAATTTCGCCAACGCGAATAAAAACAAAACCTCCTGCCGATCTTTAATTTAATGAAATATCATTAGAGCCGACGAGGTATACGCGCTCGTGTGTGTGTGCGTGCGTGTGTGTGGGTTGGATGCTAATTATGCATTCGATATGGGATTAACTTCTTACAAAGGCGGCGACTGCCCTATTCTGCATTCCATTTGCTTTTATGCTGATGTTTAATAATTGTCTAGGCAAAAGAAGTGAAAAATATTTCTGCTTAAGATTTAGTGATAATTACGTCGCCGCCACCACTCAACGTTACAATGTAAGAGCGAAGGAAGCCCAGCAATGTTAATCTTATCTAATCTTAACTAATTTTTCCCTATTCTGAAAAACTTTGGCCTTCCTCTGGGACAACAAATAGAGCGGCTTCATTGATCTTTACCTCTCTAATTAAAACATTAAAAGAAAAGCGTAGTTCCGGTAGGTATGGCACGATTAAAATTCAGTTATAAATTTCAATTTTATTCTCATCCTATATACAAAAGTTATTCGCATGAATGTAGTGGATTTTAACTTTTCTACTCAATTTTAATTTATATAATCGCGAAATTGGACAAATTAATTAACAACTAAATATAAAATCAACATACACGTGTGTTTACGAAGGAGCGCGTATGTGTAAACATGCCTATATTCATATATACATATATATTAATATTTTTGGAAGATAGTTAAACATAAGGATTTATCTGCGAAATTAACATTTAAGAGAAATAAAACCCGATCGTATTAATATGCGTATTGGATGTTAGAATTTTTATTTTTGTTAATACAGCATTATGTATGAATAATATTTAATATTTTTTATTTTAAAATATTCTAGTCAATGTTTTTGAATAAGCAAATTCACTAGGACTTTTAATTAATCGTAGTACAAATATTATTTTTATAATTAATTCTGAGATATACTTATATTTTATTCTATAGATAGTCATTGATATACAGATTTATTTTTCATACATTGTTTTACTATATATTAATCTTATTTATGATAAAACATTACTAGTATTTAAAGGAAAAAGAAATGCAAAAAAGTATAGTATTATATACAATATTGTGTACGGTTTTATTTTATATAACGTACGTACCAGTTACCTTTTATCGTTAAATCTAGAATATTATTGAAGGTAGTAATGATGTTAAATATATATGATTATAATATTACCATAAACAGTACTAGAATATATATTTATATTAGTGAAATTGAATGGAAAACTGTTGTCAAAGAAAAATTTTCATTAAGAGTATTAATAGTAGTTTTTCTTCTTCTATTGATTAATTATCCTAATACTGTATATTATAAGATTTGCTAGTAAATTTATATTTGAAAAATAAAAGTTTCTTAATATTTGGTCATCAATATATATATATATATCCTTTAAAGTATATTAAAAAATTGTTTGGGTGGTTTTAATTTATAGGGCATTGAAACAAATTATTGTATGATAATAGAATAATTCATAAATTAACGTCTATTCAAATTAAATGAAAATTGACATTGCAAATACATAGATATTATTTGACTGTGTGAATTAACTAATCTGTTATAATTATTACAGATATTATCAGAGAATAATTATTATATTTGAACAAATATTACTTGAAAAGCAATGATTTTCAAAAAAATATATTTCAAGTCTAATAAATAAACTGTTGTAATATTTCTTTTTTGTTTTTTTTCTTTTATCAAACTGTGTACATCAGTTGCTTTTAATAGTGATAATAAATTACTAATTACAATAATGGTTAGGCGCATGAAATATTCTGTGAAATAAACTTTTAATAATTTGTATTTCTTCAGATAAATATATGCTTTTCGGCTACTGCCGTATAGCTTATTTACTCCATAATTTTTGTTCATAAACAGCTCATACATTATTCCCCATGTTATTTTAAATACAACATGCGTTACGAAAACTTACATATTTTTATAGTAAGTCGAGCTACTACAAAATGATCCTTGAATACCATTGTTCGTGTAATACTTATTTTCCTGTTTTCTTACCTACGAAAAGATCTTCCACATGGCGAGCTATAATGTGCTCAATAAATTTTGTGCAATGGTTTACGATTTAAAATTTCACGAATCTTATTTCTAAGAAGATATACTAGAGGTAATTTTTTAAGAGTGTAGAGACAATTTTGTTCAAAGTTTATTTACTACAATCAGAAATAATGGTTATTTATTAGAAGCTCAATGATAAATGGCCGAGGAGGAATAAGAATGAAGAGTTGAATATTCGATACGTGAGTTACAGTTGATTGATGATATTTAGAATTTATTATAATCTATAATTAAAATTTTACAAAATTCTATACAACTCTGAATTTGATATAGCAGAGAATATTTTCACTTTATTACATTGAATGAAAATTTTAATCATTATTATAGGTTTTTCTTCCACGCGCACACGCATGCACGCGAACACACACGCACGCACGCGCACACGCACACACACATACGCGCGCAGAAAGAGGCACATGCAGCCAGCCGTATAGAGAGACAGATAGATTGATAGATAAATATAGACAGACTTAAGTACGTATGTACGAATTATGAAAAGTATTGTTCTGGTGAATAAGAAAAATCTAATAAATTAAAAATATAAAGTAAACAAATATTTAATGTAGCAAGTGAGAATTAGTACATCGTCTAAATTAGAATTAATTATGCAATGGTACTTGAATTATTTATAAAAGAGCATTTCAATTATTTATGCAATGGTACACCTTAATTAATGGCAAACTATAAATTTATTACAACACTTTTGTATTAATGATTTAATAGAAATGTCATAAATGTTTTTTTTTTTCACTCTATATACGTTCAATGTACTCTGTTATTATTTCATTTGCTATATTCACGTACAATTATTTATGACGAAGCCAAGAAAGTTTTTCCATTTGATGATCTACGCGCATTTTTATATTAAGGATCTCTAATATATTGATATTACAACATTATTATTTACATAACAATGAAAGAGCAAGGATTTTCTTTATTAATGAAAATAATACGCGAATATATAAATAACATGGATATAAACGTAGAATGTGAACATTTTTACGAGTAAGCCTCAAGGGGCAAATTATTATAAAGCTTGTATATCTTTTTGCGCATGCTTCTCTTATAAATAATTGTGATTAGCTTGCATCAGCATTATTTATTACAATTCTTTACTTAGTTATAATACGTGGAATGCTCATTTGTTTATCCTCTCGTCCAATGTCGTTCAATCTGTCACGTATTATTGCATATTAGCTTACATTAGTTCATTTCAATACATTGTCTTTAATTTTTTCCTACTACGAAAATGTCTGCCGAGTATTTTCACGAATAACGAGTTGATGTATGGGAAATTCTTTGTCAAGCACAGTTCAATACAATAATAGCAAGTGAGGCTTGAAAATTTTAATTTTTAATATGTTCAGTTGACGTACTTGTGGTGTACAGAGTGCTTTTAGAATTTTACGTTGCCGAGGAAATGATGTTTTTCTCTTTAAAGACTTGCGCCGCAGTCAAGCGCTACAAGAAAGTATAATAACTATTGCGGATAGCGAAGCAAGTTCTCATTATAATTATAAGCGAACTTATTGCTAATTAAATGCAATTAAATAATTGAGAGTAAGTAATTGTGAATGGAAATAGTTAATTGTCATTAAGTATATATATATTAATTAAAGAGATACCATCAGCTATGGCCATAATTTCCAATTAGCTCTATATTGCTGCTTTCCAAAGTTAAAAATTGCATGTGGCTAAATAAGTAATCGTTAGTAATTATGCTCGTGAAAATAACTACTAATAGCCGGAGAATTTATGCATAAGAAGATAAATAAAGAAGGACAAATTATAACTTAAGTCCTGGAATTATATGTATACGTATAACTGCGTGTACGCCTGTTGGTTATAAAAGTTATCGAAAGTTTAGAATAATCTGGACATTGCGCTGCAAGGAGCAATTGCTTTCCTTAAAATTGCCCATCAATCAATTTGTTAGTATCAGGCTAAGAAAAAAAATGATAGCTCGAGGACTGATTGGTGGGTGCTTTGATTTGTAATAATTTTATATCGACATCATCCGACCGCAGAGCACAAGTAGACCAAATATGCAAAATTTTTTGCAACAACGAATACAGTTGAGATGCAGCAAAATTATAATTGAGCAATGATAAATGAGATTTAATATAAGATTTGAGAAATGGAATTAACGGTGAATGCCAATTTACTGCAAACAATGAAATTAGTGCAAATGGAGAAATGTACATTGGAGGCAGTCAGAGTTAGAGTGAGGTCGCATTGTTGTAAAGGACGGGATTTACATATTTGAAAGAAGTTCATTCATATGAGGAGCATAAAATGTAGTATAGGGATTTATGTGGAAAGTAGGAAGTTGGTATAATAAAAGAATGAGTTAGTAAAGATGTTTTATAGTGAAACATGAGAAAGGGATCAGTACAAAGTCGATCAAACCTTTACTGACCCATGCCTCCGCGCACCCGTTTATATATAAAATTTCGAGCAAAGTACGGCAGACCGGCAGACTTTACAGTCGAAAAAGTTAAGGAGCCGGCGGGAACGCGTGGGGGTTGTAGAGGGGGAGAGGGGGGGCCGGGGCAGTAGCAGCAGCAGCAGCAGTAGCAGCAGCAGGAGAGAATTGGGCAGAGTGGGATTGGTGGGGGTTGGCGGGGGGAAAGGAAATGTAAAAAAGCAAATCGGCACGAATTCAAAGAAATGAATTAAGTTTTATGCTCACCTAGAAAAATAGCAATGCAACTTCCTCGGCATCTCTGAATACTTTTCGGACAAAGCCGGCGCCAGCGAGCTGCAGTGCTGCAACAGTCTCACTTCCTCTGCGCTTGAAGCTGTCGGCTAAATCGAGCGAATGCGTATGCATTCAACGGAACACATCATCTTCAGGATCCCGCGGCTTCATGCTCCACAAAGCAGCAGATGACGAGAGAGCTACATTGTATATACGCGAATCATGGGGCAAATTTTTGCCGAAGCTCCCGTTCGTTTGGCTCGCGAGTGCTTTAATGGATTGCTTTTTAATATGCTTTCAAGGAATGCCAAAGTGAATGTTATTAATTGCGCTGTGGTGGCGTTGGTATTGGAGAGTGGCCCGCGCAACACCAGATTGACAATAATACGAGCCAAGTCGTTGAGTTGTCATTGCACGTTTCATTAGGATATGAGGAATTTTGTTGGGATAAGCAGTGGAGTTGCGGGGAGCCTCCTTATTAATCGTAATCCAATTGGACAATTGGACAATTGGCCGTTTCTTTCGAAAATTTCATTTCAATCGCCCATCTTTTATCTTTATTGCTTTATTGCCAATTAATGGCGATGCTTGGAATTTCACATTTTGCATGCCGATTGTCCGAGTTGTGGAACTCTTTTGCTTTTCTAACGTCCGACTTGTTCTGCAAATGAACGTGCGATTTATTTTACCTTCGTTAAGTACATTACGACGACAATAATGTCTCGCCTCTGCATATGGGGTGTATTTTGTGAAATTTTCCTTTTCATCGTTTTCCTTAATTTAGCAATGACGCATCAACATTAATTTAACTCAAATGCGATTACATGGAAAATTATTGTGCCCATTGTGATTATGTGGCAGATAACTTACACTATAGCAACTGTGCGCGCACCTTTAATTTTACGAGCTTTGTTATAATTGCTGGCTTTGGCTTAAAGTATACTTTCTCATAAATCTCGTGAATAAAGGATAAATGCAAAATAATAATAATGAAAACATATTTCAGCTAATATAATTGAGGAAACTTTTCGGAATACGAGGCACAAAAATTCCCAAAAACATGTGCACGTCATTGTAATAATGTAATTATTATGCTTTTAAATGTTAATCAAGAATGTGTGTATGGTGAAAGGTGGAAATGTTTGAGCGATGATATTTTTCACAAGAGACTTGAAGCAAATTATGAATGTTAAAATGAATTTTTCTTCGCGCCACGTCCAAAGTTATAATTCACGCAGAGGAGCTAATTGATGAAATAAGATTAATTTTTAATATTAAAGGTCGAATAGTGTACATTTCTTTTTCAAGAGAAACTTGTATAGAGAGCATTTCAATCGTGGTTAAACAAATAATACTTGTATAATGAAATTTTTTTTTTGTTCTTTACTTGGAGCATCATTTATAGTGTGGTTTTCCATTAATTATAGCGATCAATAATCAATAGTGAAGAAAATAATTAAATACTTTTGATTTCTTATGTTGGCAAGAAGTCAAGATATTTAGTAATATTGTCATTTGAAATATTATGTGAATTGCTCGTTCCGGAATAATTATTAGTAAATTGTATTAAAAGTAGCAACTATTTTTGACGAAAATTGAGTCGAGATGTCGATTGAAACGGATCTGGCTGAAGAAAAACTGACCAAACTTTCATTTCCTCGACTTTACTCGACGTTATTCTGACGAGTTAAAATATGTTTACCTTTCATGAATTAATTAAATTTCATGATATAAGTCGAGTTAGGTTTAAATTATCTATCGAGTGTTTATGCCATTACTGTAATCGGCTTAAAACTTTAACTGTAAAATAGCGAGTATTATTTTCTTATATACTCTGGACCTTCACTTAATGAATAATAATGTAAATTCTTCAATGGCTCTTTGTTTATAAAAGTAAGAGGCGGCGAAACATTATTATAACATTATCGTCAAGGCATTTCAAAATTCAATGGATTAAAGCACGAGAAATACATTTCATCGTGACATAGCATGGGATTCACATTTCATTTGCATTTAATCAAATACCTTATATATTGAGAAAGCCTACGGTCATTACGCTTACATGAACTGACAAGTACATTTATAAACTTACATTTTCCAATGTGTACTTGGACGTTTGAATTTTATTGTCACTCTGATGATCGAATGATTCGACAGTTTATTAACACGATCAGGCCCTACTTTACGTATATACAGTTTGGTCTGTGTATGGGTGCCACACATGCGCAAGTAGCGAATACTTGTGTAAACTCGAGGAGAGCAAAGTAATTTGGCACAAGCGCTACAAACGATTCAATTATACTCGCTACATTCGAGAAAATGTTGGATAATCCTTGTCCTAACTTTTCAACTTGTGCCATCAGTTAGTCTCTCTCAAAGTATATCTTTTCTTTCTATTATATTGGGAGTCGTCCCTACTCGAAGAATCCAGTTGATAATCAGCGGCACGACGACTCGAATGAAAAGCCAAATTGCCAGATAAATTAATGACTCGTTTTTCACGGGAAAATTATTTATATTCAGACTGGAAAACTGATGGACACGATGAAAAATGTAGCCGCACTTGGAAAAATCCTTATAAGCTCAATTAATTAATCTTAGATTATATGATTCTACATACGTTACAATCTACTTCTCATGCTTTCTTAGAATTTCTTAGAATTATTTAATTTTCCAACGCCTGAAAATTACTGTTAATTTCGATTTTATTAACAAGTCTGAAGGTAATTCGAGAGACTAAGGCAAGAATTTTTTTTTATTATATTATCATTTTTTCATTGCAATTATAGCCAGATAAGTCCTTGTATGAAAAATAGGTATTGGAAGATAAGCGTCTCTCTTTACTTTAACAGTCGCAATAAATGGTCGTTAACATGGTAGACTCGTAAAATTTGCTATGCGCAAGTGCCCACCAAAAGAAGCCATAAATGCCGTTCCGAGAACATTGTCATCCTTCATTAAATGCCAGAAATAGCGAATGCAAAATGATTATAAGGACTATTAGGAATAGGAGGGATATTATTAATTCAAAGCTCATAATTACAAATTGGGATTAATACAGGCTAAGAGTTGCAGTAAGAGTTGTTGTTCCACCGTGTAATTGTCCCACTTGGCTTTGTCCCCATATTCTTATGTCCGATAAATGGATAATCCGAGGAGTGGCGTTGATTTTTCCAAACAGCCGTTCGCACGGACATTTAGAAAATTGAAACTTCACCGGCGAAACCTACCACCAGCCAGAAAGAACTCAAAGGGAAACGAATGGCAAGCATAAGGAGCGTGCAACGGATGGGAGGAACGATAAGGCAGATGGAGAGAGAGAGCGAGAGAGAGAGAGGGAGGGCACGAACTTGGCGTCGCAGCGCTCGTAAAATCTTCATGTGACATTCGTGAGCCGAATTTGCAAAATTCGGATAGAGATCGGGCATTCTAAAGTAGCATCGTCAGTAGCAAACTTGTAACAAATAAGGAAATTACAGGAAGCCAATTCGCAGGGCCATTCGTTGAGGGGGAAATTTTGTCAAAGTTATGCTCTTAAAAATGGATTTCTTGTGTATTCGCATTTTTTCGCCGGGGCTGGAGAGAAACTTTCCACTTTTATGCTCGTGTCAGGGAATTGATTAAGTATTGAATTCAAATTCAGACTTGGCAACTTTCATCCGAGGATATAATTTTCATATATATTTACGAAATAAAGAGACGAAAAAATGATGGATTCCCAGCTATTTTTCAACCCATGACGCTCAAGACGAATTAAACGAATGTTCCTTAAGCTGCGCGGAAAATAATAAAATCGATCCTTGGATTAATATTATGAAATTTATGAGGAGAGTCGAGTCGTTTTTCCTTGCTTCGCCGCTTGTATTATCGATCGCAGCAACAATTTACGTCTCATATTGTTTAATAATAGTTGAGAATATGTCGAGGAGGCTCAATTACCTCGTGCTTTGTCGTCTCAAGCCTTTTCCTATTTATAATCTGAGAGTACAATTTTAATTGATAAAGGTCCATCGAGCAAGTCCAACAGTATCGGAATATTAAGGTTCTGTCGATATTTTTACGTATTCAAAGACGTAATGTTTGGCAGGTAATTTGCTGCACTTACTTTACTCAAATTACCGCATATGTAATGTAATTCTATGATTTTATCAAAGGAGCTGGAAAGAGAGAAATTGATGCCATCGGCAGTTGTATTTAATGAGCCGTGTAATTTATTATTTGATGGATATATTATTCAATTTTTTCTCTCTCTCTCTCCTTCTTCTTCGTCCTTTTTCCATGGGAATAAAACAAATCCCTATATGAAATTTCTTCAACATATGCGAATGTTTGAAGATCAATAAGACTCCGTTCCAGCAGATTCACTCCAACTCCTGTAAGAAATAGAAAACCCCGTGTGCAAGGGAAATCGTGCGTGAAATTTTGCATATCTACTTTCGAAGTATTTCTATTGCTAAAAAATCAGTCTCGATGGCCGTTTCTGAGCGGCAATGGTTCCCCCGAGTGCACGAGAAGTGTGCAGAAACAGTAAAAACATTACATTATAATCTACAGTTTTGCGAGTACTGGATGAATCTTGTGCATAAAATCAAATTTCTAATGGGGAAATAATAAACTAGAATTTCAGAAATCGACGAGTAGGAGCTACCAGTTGAAAATTCCACCCAAATTCCACTTGACAGGACGCTTCTGTCATCCCTCTCATACGTTATTTTCCATTCAACTAATGAAAGTATCTTAACATCGTTGCCACATCCACCACCCGCCCCTCCCCCTCCTTTCCTCGCCTCATTAAACGAATTGAGCTCCAACGATATCACGTAAAGGACTTATCGATTTCTCATCCCATAAACACTTTCTGCTTACACTAGAAATAATTTTCCGGTAGCTCGTTTCGTCATTTCTTCTCCTGTTCCATTAAAATTGGCATTAATTTCGCATCCGATTGCTTACTCTTTTGCACGTATGCGTTACGTTGCCCTATCACTTACTTCTCGTCCCTTCTCCTTACTTTTTCCCATAGAGTATATAATAAATAGGCTAAATATATCTTCCCCACTGATTTAGTTTTCATCGCTCGCTCTTCCCTTTATCTCATTTATCATTTGCCAATGTTTCCGCTTACAAAAAGTCTCTGCGAGCATTATTGAAAATACTTTCGCCCTATTCCTATTGCAATTATTAAAGTGTAGTATTACAATTGCTTACTGCGACTCATCCTCATCAATTAAAACTCAACATTTCTTTATTCTTATGCCCTACTCATAGGAATAGCTATGAAAGAAATCTGACATCTTTCCTTCCTGCAGTGCCGTCTCATTCTTACGCTTTCGCATTTCAATCCGCTACTTTTCCCTCTCTAATTGTCTACATTGCCTTGCACAATACAGATTATGCAAATCTCCAAATTAGTTGGTCCACTAAAACTTGTAGTATGATGAATACAGTTGCAATAGTGGAAAATCAATGGCAATAAATGTATTTTATATTTGTTTCACGGGTATTTGGCTCATTGGTGGTTAATTTTAAAAGTAAATCTTTCTCCCATCGACATACATTTGGCCCACGGACGCAACCCTTCCCTCATTCCACCCACACAGATGGCTTAACAGCCACTTGAGCCGCAGCCTATTATCAGTAATAGCATAACCGAGGTGAATATGGCAAATTAATCGCAAAGTCACTCATATTGTATGAAAATACGTACGGGCGGACCTTAGTGTTCAAAGGGAGAAAATTGAAAATCGTTGCCCTACACTCTATATACCTCGTAGTGAAAAGATCACGAAAAGTTAAGTATATATCGTAGGAAAGTGGTCCCGAAGTCGCCTGAGGAACATGACCTCACGTACGGTGTACTGTAGCTGATGCAGCTACTTTTACGTCCCTACACTTGATTGGATAACATAAAGTGACAGCGTTACGCTTGGACGCTGTCCACTTGGCAGCAATTGAGCCTGTAACACGAGCGAGAGGTTCCTGCTTTTGCCGCCTCCTCCATCTCGCTCACTTTCAAGCGCACTCGCCTTCACCCCACCCCACCACCACCCCACCCCCACTCTCTCCCTCTCTAACCGTCTTTGATTTTCAATTATGGGCATTTCGGGGCATGGCATTTTTAATGATTTGGTCTGTTCAACGAACATGGAAATTGAAGAGAAATTTTCCAAGCTTTTCGAGCCTTCATGTTGCGCATTAAGTGCATAGCGACATATCGTAGTAATAATAAAAGCCTTACTTCACAAATCAAACGAGGAGTGTGAATTATCAAGAGGAGATTGTGGACGCGCCGAGAGACTCTAGCTATTAGAATATTTACTTTCTAGTGGAAGAATACAAGGCGCGATGAAAACACGATGAAAACACGATGAAAATACGATGAAAATGCGATGAAAACACGATTCAAATGTGCCTCAAATGCCGAGAAAAAGCGTTAAACAATTTTGAACGGTGAAACAGCTTAGGTGTCATTTCCAAGATATCACGTCCTAAACTTATAATTGAACAAATATTAGAGCCAAGAGAGCGTTCCATTGCTATATCAATAAAGTGGATATTCAGCTGAGAGCAAAGATATTTGATGTACCGTAGGCTCGTAATTACGTTGAATAGTAATTGCGTTTATCCAAACAGCCGTAATTCCATAATTAATTGCGAAAAAGTATTTATTGGAAAAACGCGACACAGCAGAGTAATTATTTGCTCGTGGATTGCCTAATGAATGAGCTGATTTTATAGCTTAAGCATAAAGATAAAGGAATATCAGTCAATGGTGGATTTGGATTACGAGTCGCTTCAACTACGCTCAGATGAAGATTTGCATAGGCGTATTGTGGAGTAACATTGCTTATTATATCCTTTTAATAAATTGATGTCGTTATTAATAATCTCTCTTAATGGCCGACATTCATTTCGTTTCGACGGGATAAAGCATGAATTTCACGCGAAACATCAGAGCCTATAGGGTTTTGTCTAGTATTTTTCCACTTCTTTCCTCCCCCCCATTCGTATTGAAATAGAAATTTTATTCCTTAATAAGTACAACAGCACTGTGCCGAATTAATTGATGTTAAAAGGGAAAAACAGATTCTTTGAAAGGAATTCTTTGAATAATAATAATTTTGCTCGCGCGAGTATTTTAAGTATTCTAATTTGCGTGAGTTTGACGTAAATAAAACTAATGTGAATTAATGGCTGTTGAAATATGATCGAAAGCTCATTTATACGCAAACGTTATAAATTGACTACAATATTATCTTGAAAATTGATATAAATTCTTTACATAAATCTATCATATCCTTAATATATATATTGAATAAAATATGTATAGACGAGCTGACTTGAAAGCAAGTTTATGTTTGTCATTCCTCGCCCACGAACAATACATATTTTGAAATGCCATCGAGCATTAGTAATGGCAGTTGTTTTGTTGTTAATTTACATTTTTATTTTTTCAAATGAAATAATGCACCTCGATCAACATTAGTGTGTTAATAATATTTTGAGAAACTTATTTCCGCTTTCAGTGATTTGCCTTGTATGCAATGGATTTCCAAACAAATGAAAATTCTGTTTGATAAATCATCTCAAAATTTAGTAATACTTGTGTAAAAATATCCTGGTATGAAGCAATTATTTACTTCACCATATATAATTATTGCACTGTTTTATAAATTATAAAATTAATATGTATATAAAATATAGAACGTGTTTGAAATTTTAATAATATACATTTGAATTTTCAAGCAAGACTCAAAACGTAATTAATATAATAATATTATTCAACAGCAGATGACATTGTCTTAATATTAAAATATGTATTCCGTAATAGAGCAATAAATAATCATGGCTAATTTATTATTATGTAATTTTACAGGAGCAATGAAAAATAAAGCCATTCAATTATCTATATTTATTTTACAAAGTAATGGAATATAATTAATTATCCTTATGTCAAAAATGTAGTAAAAATGAAGTGAGCATATCAAAAATATCGAGTATTTCCAGTATCCACAAATCACTCTAAGCAGATTCTTTTATAGATTCCATCATAATTAATTATCAAAATATTTCCTCTTTAATCTTGTTAAAAAACAATAATTTCTTTTCTCTTTCGCCCGCAGGTACCGACCCACCAAAGAAAGTATGTGGCACTCTTCTAATGGATATCCTATATCCGGCTAAGGATAATTATATTCCAGGACATAATTTTCAGCAGCCGAGTCGAGCTCTTTTCCACGGAATTTCTTCGGATATAACTTTACGGCAATAGAATGAGCGGGCAGGTAGACATTCATACATCAGGAGCAACGGTAAGCCATTGCTTACCTACTCAATTGCAGTCCAAAGCGAGAAGAATACATAGAAATAAAGACAAAGAGAATGCGAGAGGAGGCGAGAGAGTGGAAGAGATTACAGAAATCTGCCCTGGCCAATCAGACCCAGATCAGTTTTCTCCATCTCCCTCTCTCTCTCTCTCTATTCTGTCCGCACGAATAGTGATTTAAGCGGTTAGAACGTTGTTTTCTAAAATGAATGGCCCGCGCAGCCATTATTGCGTCATTTCTTGGAAAGATGCCCGCTCTGCACTCGGATGCTGAATGCCTCTGCCGCCGCATCTCAGACAATTCGCCAATGCGATAACTTAGCCGGCTGCCTATACACGCGCCCTTACTACTTGCTTGCTGCATCTCTACTTGCGGTTATTTTCGCAAGCTGCTTTTCAAGTGTGCGAGGCTGTCGTTATAATCCTAGCATACTTATATCTTCCCTACTTCCCTCCATCCCGCTCAATCGCGATTTATCCAAGGCATACACACGCAGTTGCACACGCCCACGCTTACCTACATTTATACGCGCGCACACGTGCAAATGTAAATATACATATATATATTTGATGGCCCGCTTATTTCACTTTTGACTGCTTCGAAATACATTGAACTTAACAAATTGGATCTTCTCGATCGTTACTACTAAGTAGCGCATATCATTATATTGGATTTTATATTGAACATTACTAGCAACTTTTTACAAATGCTTTCCTAATTAAATATTAACTTAATTTTCTCTTTAAATTATTTGATTCTGTACATATTGAATTTATTCAGGTTGAATATGGATTTTTCAATAAGTAAAGCAATAATATATTTTCCAAAAGAAAATGAAAAAATTATTTAATGTTCTCTTGTAATTCAAAATTGAAGAAATACAACACATATATATATATATATATATACACATATGACTATAGCATTTTTAGATATAACATTTACCTGAAGGTGAGCTATAAAACTCCAACGTAACTCGGAGCTATTAAGTTTTTTTGAATTCAGAAATGCATAAAATTTATGACCTTTCTTTAGATTAATAATATGATATAGGCACATATAATGGCCAAAGCCGAAAGTAGATATGATAAACATATAGATTATAAAAACAATTCAATCTATAATTTCCTACCCACACGCACACACACACACACACATACACACACACACACACACACACATGTATATATATATTCACTGTATATTGATTTGATTTTTGGAAAGAAAACCCGACTTATTATTTACTATTATAATAAAAAAATTTGATTAAATTGTTAATGAGAAATTGTTCGTTTTATATTTTTTTCAGCCAAATCTATTTTATTAGGATGAGTTTTAGTAAATATTTTATTTACAAACACCGAATGATCGACATTGAGTTCAAAGGTAAATATAAGAAATTAATCATTTTTAGTATATTAAGAATTCAATATGCAATAATTAAAGCGTACATTACATCAATGATAATTAATAATTTATAAAAATGACTATACATAGCGTTAACATTGATTGAGCATAATTCAATTTAAATTTTTAACTAATTAATTTATATTATTCTTTATTGTAATTTAGGCAATAAAATGTACGAATAAAAGGTATAAAAAATATTATTACATTTGAAAAACAGCGATGAAGCAGTAATTAAATAACAGAAAGTTTTTTAAAAGAAATTAGCTGAATCCCAATTGATTGAAAAAACTCGTAAATTATTTATTTCATACCGCATTTTCAGTCACAAAAGCTGATAAAACTTCAATATATATATATATATATATATATAGTTAATTTAAAATGTGATTATTAGATTTATTAGTTTCTCCTTTATCTTCAGCTGACTTTAAATTAATATAAATTTCACGAATATCTGTATAAGATTTATTTTTCAATTAAATTTTTTTATCGAAGCTAAAACTACAATTTCATGTTCTAGAGAATTTCATTCTGAGAAACATATATTATGAGAAATTTAATGTAAAATATTCTCTGTTTCTGTAAATTGAATATGTTAATATCCTTATGTTCAATTCATATTAACATTTTATATGCTACATTAATGTTTGGAAAATATTCTGTTTATTCAATTTAACTCCAAGGAAATGTAATATTATTCAATACCAATAGAAATACTTTTTGCCTGATTAAGTATTTTTAAGTATTATTTATTGTGTACTTTTAATTATATTGGCAGGCAAGTAGTTGACGTAAACCATTTATCATCCCTTTTGAGTAATATACACTTGAAATTTCTTCAATCTAACAAGCATTTCAAAGAAAGATTTCTCTTATAAAAATGCTACCTAATAATATGTAATGGGCTACACTTTCAATTTTCTAAATACCTCAGATTTTATATATAATTATAAATTATGATAATCTGAAAAGTGTATGGGATACTTTAAAGTATAGAGTAGGGCTTTAACCAAGACTTTAAAGTCAATTAAATCGAAAAGTATGTGTATAGTACTTTTCAATTACATTTTCAATTAATTATTACGGGCAACATTGATTTATAGCCACTAGCATTAAATTTGTTTAGTGTAAATTATTGTACAAATTGTTATGAACGATATGAGTTTTGTATAAGTTTGTATAATTTACGTCATTTTTTACATGAAAGCTGGACGATAATGCTGTGTTGTAGAAATAATACTATTTTGTAGAACACCAATAACCTCCAAATATTTTGAATTTATTTAAATTTAATTTGTAAATATTTTAAAAATACAATACAAGTCCATTAGGACTTTATGTGCGTTACGAAAGTCTTCAGTTATATTTTTACGATTTCTTACAATTGTTTCTCCACTTCTATCTTCTATTCTCAAGTCATTTTATTGCTACATTATACATTATACATTATAGAAATAAATCGGAAAACAATAGCTCACCGATGTTTAAACAATTAAGTAATAAGTAGGCCGTTCATTATTCTCCACAAATTTAACTCGCGCAAGTCATTTCCAGCCTCTTTGCTCCTGCACCTCCAAACACAATATTAATGAGAGTTTGTGCAAAAATTTAGGCATTTTTTGCAATCGCCCATCCTTAATAAGACTTGGCAATATTTTCAGATTGAATGAATATTGGTGAGCGATAGGAAAATAAGATTAATGCCTTCGATCCTTATACGCGCATATAAATTCATCTTGCGCGTCCATTTCTCGTACAGTTGTTAATAAATTTTGAAATTGTGAAAAGAAAGGGGTGGGGGTGGGGGGAAGAAAAGGGTGAGGGATGAGAGGCAGGAATAAAAGCAATAAATTGTTGGAAAATACTTTACGCCTGGCAGACGATAATGCAGCTTATCCGATGCATTTACACATGATATTACCGATTTTCATTCCAACCGTTTCAAATGAAGTAAAAAGAAAGGATAGTGGACAGATAAAAATGTGTATATGAAAAAGAGAGTATTGAATGGCAGATAGATAGTGAAGCGTCAATACCCACTAAAGTACACGCAGATATCCCTAGAGAGAGAGAGAGAGAGAGAGCGACTGGAGTTTTCTCCTTAGTTAAGGTACCAATATTTTTAAACCTCTGACTAGTTTCGTTTCTCGCTCTCTCTCTCTCTCTCTCTCTTTACTGCCTAAAATCGCATTCCCACTTTCTCGTTTAGTCACGACTTGTTTTTTTCTCTCTGTCTCTCTCTCTCTCTCTCTTCTCTTTCTACTTCTCCCTGGGGCGTCAGGGCTTCTCCCAATATTGATTTTCCTCCCGCAACTTAAATTCCGTTCCTCGATGTTGTCATCCTTCTGTTGTCCCTTGGTGATTTTTTCGATAACGCGGCCCACCCTTTGCTCCGAAATACATCATTCGCTTCCTTTCCAGCGAGTTGCAACAGACGATTCATTTGAATGCGAATCGACAGTGGCTCTCAACGTCGACCCCCCCGTAATAGACTTCCACGGGCTCGTAAATCTTATCTAAAGGCGAGCTCCGATCGACTGCGAAGATCATGCCATCTCTCTCTCTCACGACACAAATACGAAAATAATTCTGTTCCTCCACCACTGGCCAAAAATTATCGGTTAAACATTGTTATTTACGGCTGGGCGTGTCTGCCGTCAGTTCATATTCGTCCTTGGAAATCAAGTATTTCGGCTGTTGAGGCTATCGGCCTGCGGTTGAGCCGAGGTGAATGAACGAAACGGGATTTCATCTCGCGATAAATTACATAATGTCGGAAATTAGCATTTGAATTTTCGGGGAGTTTATTATCTTATGGGCACTCTGAAAATGTCATATTAATTGAAATTTTTAATAAACTGTCCGGCTGAGAAATTATGCTTAATAGCACGGCAGCGCCATCTAATAAGATCACGTTTTTAATTAGTATATTCAATTAAGTGTGTTTTGATCGTGCTACTTTTGAATTTTAATAAACAGTTATGAAATTGCAGTTACAATAGCTTTACGCATTATTTCGTTAATTTCTAGATACGCAAGTCTATGGAATTTTTGCACGATATTATCAATTTATCAAGCGACAATGAGTTATGATTTAAATATAAAGAAATAAATCCCTAAAGATACACAGGGACCAAGTTTAAAAAAACAAAACTTTTTCACCGTTTACATAAATTGCATATACCGTATTGTATATTCTAATCACAAATTCAATTATATCTCAATACATTTGAAAGCTTCTCGATTATCATCGCTGCTCACATTACTTAACTAAATATGCTTGGCATACGTTATCTCTTATCGTCGAGTCTTGTGCAAAAGTATTTATCGAATTAATCGTCTCGAAATCAATGAACTCGATTGATAATAATAATTTCCATCAATAATACCGTCGCTCACTCGATAGACTGTCGAGTGAAAACTGAGCTTACACAGCAACGTATATTCCTCCCGTACATACATTGCTTTATTGTCGATTTTTTTCATTTCTATACGAGAAGCATGGAATCGCCGATGCACAAGTGCAAAAAAAGAGGTAATACGAGCCAACGCTCCTTTATTTTCACGAGGAAGAAGTATTCAATCGTCCTTGCATCCAATGCGTTAAGAGAACGAGCGGGGAAGCGAGAGGGAGGCGGAGAAGACGGAGAGGAACAAAATGAACTCACCCCATCCTAAAACAATTTCTACTCGACGAAATACCTATCTTCTCGCAGTGGCAAAGTTCTTTGGCTCACGATACTAGCTCCAAGTAAACCAATTAACAGTACGGAGTTTGGGAAATCTGAAACTTAGCTCTCGCTATCCCCCCCCCCTCCGACAGCTTCTTCTGCCAAATCATAAGCCCTCGCTCGTTTTTCTGTCCCACACAACCGTACAAACTCGCCCTCTCTCACTCTCTCACTCTCTCCGATTCCATTTCCTTCGCCCCCTTTTCCTTTTTATTGTTTCGTGTTTTTCCTCCTTCTTGTATTACGCTCCTTCGCTCCTCCACTTTTATCTTTAACTTTCTTGTAACAAGCAGTCTATTCTCCGTTTTCTGACCTCTGCTTTTTAACACACAGTGCAGAGAGAGAGAGAGAGAGAGAGAGAGAGAGGGAGAATGGTCGTGATACTTCATAATATAAATTCATAGGAAGAAGCTAATTTATCAAGTCCATTTAGCCTCGTGAGAGATTCCCGATCTATTAATGCCAAAAAGGCCTCCATTACACATCCGATTTCATTATAGTGACGATTGACCAGTCACTTTCAATCGCGAGAGCAAATGAATTGTAAGATCGCGTCAATTTATCTCAGTTTTTGAGCGGCCTTGAGCGATTAATGCCACCAATGCCTATCATACTCGAATTAATATATTCGCAAAGTTCGAAACACCCACACCCTTGGGGGGGAATGCAATAATTAAAATTTTCGCTAATCTGAGGGGACAAAAAATAGGACGTGCGCCAACCGGGGGAGAGAGCGAGTTGCAAACTTGAGTCGACAGTTGCGCGGTAATAGAATAATAATTCGTGCTTGGGCGGCAAATTGACGTTTAAGTAATTTGCGAACAAAAACTCGGGATGTATATAAGTATGCTTAAAGCGCTAATAAGTTACAAAGGGACCGTTTTGGCCAACACTTTCCATTAATTTCTGTTTACGTCGGCGAGTTACTCGGAGCTGCTCTTTCGAAATTTCTAATAAACGTCTTCTTCGAGCCCGTCTTCCTTAAGGTTTGTAATAACGTAAAGTGCACTGCTGACAAGATTAGGAGCACTTGATATTTTCTGTAACTATTTGCAGGCTCGAAACTACTCCTCCTATGCTTAAGATCGCGGAGGTATTACTTTCATCTGTAGCAGCCAGTTTAATTAGCTATAGCTTTTGCAATTATATTGTAATTTTCAATGGCCACGCACTTGGGTAGGACATTTTCCATAATAGTTATACAGCTCCATGGCATTTATAATTCCAAGACGTTATTTCTTTGCTGCGCAAGTCAAATTTCTTATCAGTGCAAACTTACATCACAATTTAATTGTATTAATTTTTTAAGCTATATCAATGATTTTGGATGGTTTTACTTTGAGGTAATGTTGAATTTTAAATTAATGATTATTGAAATTCACGAGGCTCTCAAATGTTTAGTTTGACTAAACATTTGTGAAAATTCGTTAAATTTCCTTCATTTATTACCTATTAGCCATAATCATGCTTAAAAACAAAAATATCACACACACACACACACACATATATATATATATATTATGCATTTTATTTCAATAAAAATTCAGTATTTAACAAAACAATACATAAAACGGAATTTTTAAACTGGACTAAAGTAGAAAAAGGTGTAAAAAAAATAGGAATTAATTACTTTGTCTTTACTATACCAATAAATGTCCTTGCCTCTCATAATTTCAATTCAAACGAAATACAATTAACCTTGTAAAATATTGTCTTTTTCATGCAATGAAAGAGAGCGATATTAAAAAAAAATATATATTACATGTACTAATTAACTATAAGTTTACAAGTATGAATATAATATGCTTTATTTTAATGGAAAATTATTATGTAGAATGAAAGGGTATTCATGACTGAACAAATTATTTCTTCAGTATTTTTCTAAATTGTTTAATCTTTTGAACGAAGAATTCATAATATATTCTTAATAATACACTTACAATATATGATTTTACCTAATCAATTGAGAAAGCATTAAATTACACGTGTCAAAATTAAATGAAACATTAACAATATACGTATAAACATAAAAGATTCGACTTGAATTTCTGAAAATTCACTGCTAATCTTAGCAGAAATAAAAAACAAGTGCAATATTGGTACATTAAAAGTAAAATGTGAATAATAAATTTCTACGTAAGAGTTCTGTTAAGATGATTTACTCAAATTTATTTTTTATACGTGTATTTTCTTATTTTTTATATTTGAGAATGTCACTTTCTTTTCGAGTTATAAGAGGAGTTGAAAAGTTATTACCTTGATCGTTAACTTTTCACTAATCTAAAGTTCCTTCTTTTGAAACATTACTTCGAGAGTTTAAAGTGTTAACGATTATTGGTTTTTGTTCGGAGCTTCTGAGTTAAATAAGTCATTGAAAAATTTAAAAATGAAATAAAATTTACTTTACTATTTGGCTCTTCATACAATGCACGTCGATATTTCATTCAAAGTACGAGGCATTCGTGTACTACTCATTTTAAATTATTCTTACCAGCTAATAATGATTATCCAATTATTAATATAATTGATTTTCACGAGTATTTCAAAATTATGCTTTACATAAATATAGAGATGCTGCCTATGTGTGCGTATATTATATAAGTAAGTACTCCTATGCGAAATACATAAGCGAATACGTAAGAATATTATTGCAAAGGGAGCAGAGTGAGAATAGTAGGTCCCAAACTATTTAACAAAAAGACAAGATCGTCACTAAGATATTTGAATATCTAAAAAGTTATTTTACGAACATTAAATTGAGTAAAAAAATTATGTGTGTTGCGATCATTATCTATAAATCCGCATTGTCCGTCATTTTTCTCTTCTGCATTTCCTTAGCTCTATATGACACTAAAACATTTTTTCAAATTGCCATATCAATATATATATATATATATATATATATTTCTCTGCGGTTCTAACACATATTTAGCTAACAAAACAAATTTATTATTCTCTTTTTTTTTGCTCCTTACGCTTGTCGCGCGTTTCTATTCTTCCATTGAATATAAATACAAATTAATAAACATCAGAAATTTACGTATTAAATGACTAATCAATATACTTCGATTTTTTATAAAAGCAAATATCTGCCCATTAATAATATTTATGGAAAAATGGTTATTTTCGTGTAAAATGTATGTGACAGTTTCGTGACAAATTTTGCTGTCCTAACTTTGTCAGGATTCTGTATACGAAAATAAATGTACAAACTTTCTCAACATTTGATAAATTTATCAGATTGATAAAACTAAGACGAATATTTAAGTATAAATATCAATAAAATTATACGTTTAAAAATGAGTTCTTTGTTGGTGAGTTGATTAAATAATTTGAAGCGAAAGAAATTTCTCTCGGAATACCGACAAAAATAAATAGTCAAGCGTATGCAAAAAAAAAAAATTAGTTAACTTAAAGGATAGAGAGTTATGTAAATGGGCGAAAAAAAGAAATAATTTAATTTTCAAGATGTAAAGAAGTGCATACTCAAGAAAGTAAATAATCGAAACATCGTTAAATAAAAGGTAAACATAAGACAGATGGACTGATAAGTTGTATTATTGATTTATCTCTTCAACATTTTTTCAACAAATATTGTTATATATAGTAAATTAATAGTGTATTATGAAGAATTTCACTTCAAGGTCTGTCACATATTATTATTAAGCTTTTAAAAATCATTAAAAATCATTCAAGAATATTCATTCGTCTCTTTTAGAAAGCATACGCGCACGCACATACACATGCACACATACATGTTTTTGGAGTTTAATTAATTAAGATTGATTTTTTAGAGATAAATTTATGTATTATGAAGATTAGGAATATCGATGTGCTGGGTAAGAAGGTGAATGTGTCAGTGTAGAAGCACCGGAGGTTCGTATTAAATAATCTGGTTAATATTTAGATAAAAAATATTAATTTCGAGAAATTGAGTAGAAGCGCCACATAAGAAGCGCTTCTTGAAGCAACAAATACTTGAGCTCGATATAATTAGCTCATATTTACGTGAATTATAAGAAATTATTAAGCCATTTATCATTGAAAAAAAAATTGAAATAAAATAAAGAAAATTTGAATTTAACAAGTTTTTCTTCATTTTCCTCTTGTGAAGCACTCACTTGACCGACGAGCTATTCATAGGATTTTAAATTTCATAATTATAGTAGCGACAGTGATAGTGTATGCACTCGAGGGAAAGCGAGCGGGAGAGAGAGAGAGTGAGAGCGAGAGAGAGGGAGGGAGAGGGAGGGAGCGAGGGGGCCAACTGAAGATTGGAAAGGAGAGGAGAAGAGGGAGAGCGAATGGTTTAAATGAGTTGAAGGAGGTTTTTGATCCGAGAGCTATACGAAAGATGAAGCAAAATGACACAGTCATAGTATAAAATGGTCCAATGAATATTAATTTGGTTATGTCAATTTCACTACATAGATCCAATCTAAAGTGACACGCTCAGCTTTCGACGATTCCGATTAAAATCTCGCGAAAATATCGAGCTAATTCCCAGTTGAAGAGAAGCAGTTTATCGAGGGGATGGATAAACCTTTGGTTCTTGCCAATATTGACCAACAAGAAACGGTCACATAATACCACGGATAATCACCTCCACTTCTTCAAGTATTCTCGAAAGCATTGCACGAGTGAGAATTTCCCAATGATGCTCTCTTCATCCTCATTTACCTTCACATTTATCCCATCTGCCCCCACAGCTTCCTCCATCTCTCCGCTTCTCATAATATTCAACTCTTCCGATCTACTTGCACCTCCTTCAATATACCACCACTATAGATAAAGTAAGAGAGAGAGAGAGAGAGAAGGATATGAAGCGTATTGAGAGGAATTGAAATGCAAGAAGTAAGGGTGAAGGGTTTCATATTCTACATTTATACCATGAAAACAAGAATATCAATTTCCCCACTCTTATTGGCATTATCTTATTTGTTTATTTGCAATCTAAACGATAACGCTCTATTTTTCTTTCCATCTCTACATTTGTCGAGTCTTTCATCTCTTACTTTCGCTATTTCTCTTTCATACATTTTTCGACTCAATCAATTTGAATCTTCCATGAATACTGTGTCCCGCAACTTTTTACCTCAACAAATATCTTTACTAATTAATCACAAGGGAGTGCAATAAATTTTTGCGTTACAACTCATTTGGCGGACTTTAACTGAATTACTACATACTAATTGCACGTGTCTTTATGTTTACAAAGCAGACGCGAAGGAGCCGCGTGAATTATAAAATTCCATTTCAAACGTATCGATAAATTTTGCAGCTTGTACAACAAATTAATTACTCTAGAGGCAGAACATGTTATCAATTTTCGTTGAATGAATTGAATGTACATTGTCTCTTCTTTTTGTAGAATGTACATTGGGCCATTGGATGCTGCTATATCAGCCTCTTGTATATTGGTTTATGTATTGGTTGTTGGGATTAATAGGCTCATGCATGGTAATGAAAGCGATTTCTTGCCAAAAAATTTAGATTTATACGGCGAAGCGAGCCGCGGTAAATAATACGGTGAAATTAATTTGCACACTGTTAAACAAAAGTATTTCAGCACCACAAGTTCTAACATTATTGTAAAATCTCAAAAGATTTTCCAGCCGGTCGCATCCTAATTGCATCCAATTTTATCTTGAACTGTCCAAAGGAGAAAACACAAACTGCGAATTTCGAATATTACAAACTTGAGCTTCAATTTAATTTGCAATTTTATAGTTAATCGAACAATGTCCGCTTGGGCTCGCATTAATTTAAACAAATACGACTGCTTTTGCGAAGAAGATTTAGGATGTAGGATGATTGAATTTTGTTATATATACCTTTTTATTATATATACCTTTTTTTTTATTACTGCTTTCAGCCTACGCAGTACATTTGTTCGCTTCAAATGTAAGGTAAAATTTCAAGAAACATTACCTAATGTCCAACGCACATGCACGAATACAAATACGAGATGAAATTACATAACAATTGTACAATTCTTTGCCTTAATAAGGATCGCATTAACGAATAAGCGCTTAATCCGGAAATACAATTGACTGAAATATGCAGTTTGCGTCGATGGCTTTCATGCGACTCTCATTATTAGATTTCATTCCGATTGGCCGGCCGAGAAAGTAGTAATTTGCTCATTAGTCAGGCGCAGCCGAAATTTATTAATTTATGAAGCCAATATTACGTTATCGCGATATTGATAGAAGCTCATTTGCTGGTCACTGAGATTATCGTTATCGCGAGACTTACGCTGTAATCGTTGTCCTGCCAAATTGCACCGTTAATCACTTCATCGTCAAGCTACGCCGGTAATTCCGTATACACGCGTCGGCTCGCTCGAAACACGATTCCAGCCGCTCGTTCCATCCCCCCCCCCCCTCTCGGTTATGCGCTGCCCACACCAAATTCAATTAATTTGCTGCCAAGCCGCTTGTCCACTTGCTTTCTCTCTCTCTGCTTTCCATTTTTTCCGTCCGCTCGTTCGCTTTTGTTACCCGCCGCCCGCCCCCCCCCTCTCCTCTCTCCTC
>JAPYYT010000526.1:0-98161 GCA_030522565.1 Ceratosolen corneri
CTCTCTCTCTCTCTCTCTCTCTCTCTCTATATATATATATAGATATATATATATATATATATATATATATATATATATATATATATATATATATACATATCTATCTATCTATCTATCTATCTATCTACCTATCTATCTATCCCTATCTCCCCCTCTCCCTTTCTCTCTTTCATACACACGTATATACATGCTTTTTCCCTCTCTCTGTCTCGTTCGCTCACTCACTTTGTCGCTCCCTCCCTCTATCACACTGATTATCTCTCTCTCTCTTTCTCTCTGCACTCCCGCTTGTTTGGTCGAGCACCGCCGTACTCTTTCTCTCTCTTACTTGCTTACTCGTACCTCGCCGACGACTTGGTGAGCTGGACGCGCTCGGGACTCTTTCAGTCCGCTGCGGTGAGTCGTACGCTACGAACACACGCGCAGGCAGCCGAGAAGGAGAATTAGACCCGGCAAAGACAAGGATAAAGAGAGAAAGAGAGAGAAGAACAGGCAAACAGACAGATAGATAGACAGACATATTAATAAAAAGATAGGGGAATAAAATAAAATTTGGAGAACACGCACTCTCGATAACGGAAAAGACTTGGAGCTGCGATTGTGCGACATGCTGGTCAGCCCACATAGGGACGAGTGTGTGAACCAGGACATCCCCTTCAATTAGATAACCCAATTTGTTTCAAGTGCGGTGAAGGACAGCTAGAGCAAAGAAAAATTTCATAGCGATCGACCAGAGAGCGACGTGCATCAGGAATCGGCTGGGGTTGTTATGAGGAGTGAAGGTCGAAGTCGCCGCCGCGTCTCGGCGAGTTCCGGCGACCCGCGAGCGACCGGCGCCGCCGACATTTGATTTTCCCGCCGGGCCTTTCGCAGTGAAGAAACCGCTTGGACAGCCGATGAACTCGGAGTGCCCGTTGCCTCGGCACTGATCGCCGAGGGCACGGAGCTGCTTTTGTGCGCGAAGTGACGCGAGTGAGGGAAGGAGACTCGGATGTGCGCGGCTCAAGCATAAAGTAACGAGCGGAAAAGACCAGGAAAGAGTGGGACCGGAAGGTGTACCGGAAGACGCTTGGGCACAAAGGAGGAGTCGCGCGACTCCGTGCATGGACCTTAGCTCGCGGGCTCGTGATTTTTCGAAACAGAGAGAGAGAGAGAGAGAACAAGAGAGTTTATGTCGAGGACTGGTTTGAATCGCTGGTTAAGTGCAAGTCTTCTTTGGCACGGAGAGATTGCCGATCGAAAGTCGAGGAACGACATTTAGGTGAGTAGACGATCACGGATGGGAACCTTTTGACAGAGAACCAATTGTGTACCATGACCGATCGATCGAACCGCTTCCTTGTTTTGAGGCTACGAGGTTCACGCGCACAAAGGATGGCTCGCTCGATGTCCTTGTCAATATGTGTATCTCTCTGTGTGCGTGCGTGGGCGGATGTATGCATGTGCGTGGGTATGTGTTTGTATGTGTATATACACGTGCACACGCACGTGTGTATATACGTATATGTGCAAGCTCATTGATTGAATTAACTTTATTTAAACATTGATTCACCCATCAATACTTTTGAATATAACAAATGAGGAAATGCTTAAAAAACTCTTTAAATAAAATATACGAGTATATATTGCGGATGTTATAGCTCATTGATATATTTTAAATGACCCTTTACTGCTCAATGTTACATATTACGTTTTCGTAATTACATATAACGTATATTGTATAGATGAACATTTTTTCTTTTCTGGTAGAATCAATAACTGCACAACGTCCTCTACTTTCAATTACCACTAAAGTAATTACTTAATAAAACGAACTTCCTAAGTCGGAAGAAAGGCTTAAATTCTTACGATAATGAAATGTCACAAAATCATCTAATAATTGTATTAAAACACGACATGCTCTGATATTTCATTAATTTATTTCATTACGACTATACTCATTAAAATCAGATACAAATACAATCGTTTAAAGATTTTTTCTTAATATCGACGAATGTATAAATTTATTTACAATTATTTATGATTAGATAATTTTTTTTTGTACAAAAGATATTTTTATTAAATTTTTCGTACAATGTAAATACATATGATTTCCTAAGCTATATAATATTTATCATACAAATCCACTAAAATGTCTACCAAAAAGGAAATTATTATATTTTGGTTTAATTTTTTAAAATATTCTCTAAATTGCCTAAATTTCAGTAATATTTATTTTTAAAAGTTTTAAAAAATTATAAAATTGAACAAAATTGAACAAAATGTTATTACCTATTTGATATGATTTTTCAACTTCCATTTAAAAGATTTTAAATATTTTAAAATATTAAAATACACAATGCAAAAATTCTTCTATATGCACAATTATATTATATGCTTTATTTAACAATGGCTAAAAGATGGATAGAATGATAGAAGCAATAAAATCGTTTGTTATATTTTATCCATTAAAATTTTATTATTTAAAACTTTGTATCGCTGAGTGAAGGCGTTAATTTTTCTGATAGAATTTGTATTCTTTTGCTTAAATTATGCAACTATCATTGGTAAAATCCAGTTATAAATATTTTTCGGATTTTTTTATTTTGCAGTTCGAAAAGTATATTAATGTTAGAAAAGCATATAAATATTTATTAGAAATAAGTTTTTCTCTAAAAAAGTCATAATTGTAAAATTTTTTAAAAAAAAAGTCAATAATTGCACAATAATTGCTTGCAGCAGACGGCTATACTTGAAAATATTATTAATTTCACAATTTATAGAATACTTGTAATACGAGTTAGAAAGCCAGTATGGGATTTTGAATTGAGATAATGGATAGAAAGAGATAAGATATGGTGAAACTTATGCATGCGCAAACTACTTTCATTCATCATTTCGTCTGTGAAGAACATTATTCAAGTTGAATTTTTTATTTATATCATATTTTATTTTATTAAAATCTATTTTATGTACTTACAACTTATACAAATAAATAAATAATTATATATATATATATATATATATATATATATATGCATACGTACATGCATACATACATATTATAATTGCTCATTCCATACAGTAAAAGTGAAAATTGTTTAATGAAATTTCATATTTATCAATAATATTGAATAAATTCTGCCTCTCAACGATAAAGCTAAAATATAGTATTAAATATAATAAATATTAGAAATGTACAATTTATTTAATGTACTAAATTATCAAACTAGATATTTTATCATTTGATCTTATTCATTAAAATTTTTTTATTAGTCTTTTATTCTAAATAGATTTTAGCGCTTAATATAGTCTTAATTTAAGTAAAAATCTATTCCTCTACACTATTATCTTACTTTATTTCCGAAGGCTAAAAATCACTTTGAAAGTAAATACATATATGCATTGTATGAGTGATTTCATCCCTAAAAAGAAAAAAACATAAAATGCGCAAAGCTACGCATAAAAGGCCGTAGCTGCTGAGTGGGTGGATCCTGGATAATCGCGAAAATGGTCCGAATCAGATGTGTGAGGCGAGCATCGCCACGCGAAATTGGTAATGAGCTGTAAAGGCTCGCGGCTCTCGGTCCACATACACATGGGCATACTTATGAGTCTAGTCGCCCATTGTGAGCGTGAGTCATTGAAGCGTCGGTGGTCATAGACTTACACGTATGAGAGCTCGACCGCTCTCTCGTCCGCACGCACAAACACATAACCACTATGGTATGAATACACGTGCGAGAGTACGATGTTGTGTCAATTTTTAATTTCTCTCTTTCTCTCTTTTTCTCTTATTCTCTCATTTCTGCACGCCCCCTCTATCTCCCTTACGTCTTGCCCTTCGGCAAATATTTTTTTTTTTTGAATCGCGGCAAAATGAGAGAGTGAATAATAAGCGAGAAATTTCGAAGCCTAGGCTTGTCGGGAGCGGAGGACTGGAACTTGGATGACGATGACGACGGTGACTACAATGATACGACGACGACGACGACGACGACAACGACGCGGACGACGACGACGGCGACGACGACAACGCCGACGACGACGATGTGACAACGTGGGCGTATCGTACAGTGCAGAC
Source organism: Ceratosolen corneri (assembly GCA_030522565.1). Taxonomy (NCBI): domain Eukaryota; kingdom Metazoa; phylum Arthropoda; class Insecta; order Hymenoptera; family Agaonidae; genus Ceratosolen; species Ceratosolen corneri. Next base: position 4,064 of record JAPYYT010000526.1, read on the forward strand.
ACGAGAGAACGAGCCAGCTAATGTCGGAGATAGGCAACTACTCTTTTCTTTCGAGAGAGCAGAGCGGAGAAGGATAGAACTAAATAGTTATTAGAGAGAGAGAGAGAGAGAGAGAGAGAGAGAGAGAGAGAGAGTGTGTGTAGTATGAGTACGCGCTAGAAGGAGGGCGGGAGAGCGGGACATGAGAAATTTAAAATCCAAGAAAGAGAACGGGGGAGAAGATAACTAATTAAAGGCGCTTTTACATCATGATACAGCTCCTTTACGTTTCTCTGTGAAATGTCGAAAGGAGACGGAAAGGTCTTTTAAAAGCGTCTGTATCCTTAAATACTCTTTATTACTGAGCGTCACTGTGCAGCGTGACCTCGTTTGAGTATGCATACGTCGACGACTACATCATATACACGTCGGTGGCGAAGGATTTTCTTACCTAGGATTTTTCTTTTTGTCACTCTAGAAAAATTTTCCAGTCCCAGTGCGTTATTTTTTGTTTCCGCTAATATCGATCCCGCACGCATAATTTTACGGCTTAATTTTTCATGCGACTGTTAATGTCTCGTTCGCGCTCGTATTTACAATGCTCTTGACAATTATCACGAATCTTCGTGAGAGTTTCAGCTAAAATATTTACTATCGCTGAATAAATTTGCATTGAGTTATTGTATTATACCGCCGAGTGAAGCAACTCGTGTAATGCTTACTTGTATTTTATTCTGATAAGATATCCCAGGGATTATTAATTTTACAATAATAGTTAAGGATTTAATATCATTAAGTAATGTTAGTGAGTGATTTTGTACGTAATACAGCGTTGCATTAAGTATCTTAATGTGAACATAATAAGCCCTTTTTTGTAGCACGTCTGAATAATAAAAAAATAAGGCTATGTAAACAATCATTGAAAATAATAAATATGAATGTTCATAATAAAAAGCTTGCCTGGAGTATTTAGAATAGTTTGGTCAAGGAGCAGTGAAGGAGTAAATTCTTCTACAAGTTTTAATTTAAATAAATTACGATTTGATCGCTAGAGTTAAAATTAGGTAATTTTATATTCATTTACAAATATGATATTTTCAATAATGATCTTTCATCGGAATTGTAAAAATAATTTAAACACTTTTTTCCTTGATGAAAGTATAACTAACGCAATTTGAAAAGAAATAAAGCAATATTAATACATAATATGAAAATAGAAATAGTTTACTTAACATAAGCGTATTATCATTTTTATTCAACTTTTAATATACGTAACTGTCTAATAATAAGAATATCCTTTTTTTAGCAATATAAGAAATCGTATAATTTAACAAAGATTAAAAAATATCATTAAAGCTGAGATTACCATCTATCGTAATACAAGTGGGTAAGAGCATCAATAGCTTAAGATCTGCAATCGGCGTGAGAACAATTGCTCTAAAAAACAAAAATAAACAACCTGCTGAGCATTTCGATTATTGATTTCGATTGATCCAGAAGATGCTCAAACCCAGTCATTTATTTACACGTTTATTTACGCTTATCGATAACTTAGTGTCTTGCGTGTAAGTGAAAAAGGCCGACGTACACCCGAGATGAAGAACAAGAGAAAGAGCGAGACTTCCCCCGCGGAGAGTTTCACCATCCGCCAGGATCAGAGGTGACACCGAAGCACCGCCTATGCACACTCACCTCAGATGTGTGTCCGCGGGCTGCGGTATGGTGCACATTGTATTATATAGCAGCCATAAGGAGAGAAACATCCTAGAGCCACGCTCACCACGGAGTACAGAGAGAAGCCATAAAACGTCGCTTGCCGGCTCTCTTTTACGGTCGCTTTCTCTCTCTCTCTCTCTCTCTCTCTCTCTCTCTCTCTCTCTCTCTCTCTCTCTCTCTGGTCTATATATATATATATATATATATCTTTCTCTCTCTATCTGATTTTTTCTCATTCTCTTTCTTGGATACACTCGCGCGCCCGCGCGTGCGCGCGGACACACACACACACACGAGCACGCAAATGTGCATGTGTACGTTGGAGGTCTCAATCGCAAGCGCGGCTACAGGAGGCTCGCACGATGCAATAATAATCGCGACGCCAGATCGATTCGCGATACGCTCGCGCGCCATGCCCGTGCATATATGAGCGACGATACGAGTCGCGGCGACGATATATAATGCATGCGTTGCGATACGGAGTTTTCGAGAATGCGTTGGCGGGGTATCGCGTTACGCGCGTGCCATACGTCTGCGACAGAGAGAAAGAGAGAGCTGTGCGTAAATATAGAAAAATACCAGAGAAGGCGAGAGAGGGAAAAGTTCATTTTATAGATTGTGGAGAGGAAATTAGAAACGATAGGGGGGAAATAGCCAATGTGACATTTCACTAGTAACACTTATTGAATCCAACTTCTGATGTTTAATTGTCAACTTTAGGCGCTTACTGAGGACTATACTACAGTAAAGTATAATTTACAGCAATTGCTCACTCAGTAGTATTCGTTTATGTGAATAATTTTACATGGACGGAACTAATGTTTATTAAATAATATGCACCATATTGATAAACTGAAACATTAATAATTCTTATTTATCTTTAATAGTATAATTGATTAGACATCAAATTTGAATCTAAAACTTTGTTTCAAAATAGATATTTGATTATATAATAAATAATGTTATATTGGAAAATGTAAACACTTACATTTGAGAAATGTTTTGAAAGTAGAATAGCGCATAAGTTATATCAGTGTAGAATGAATAAAAGCATGATATTGGCAATGATAATCTTTATATTATATCGGGTATTTTGGGAATTGAATAGATATTTTTATATTATAAGACATCCTTATATTTATGAATTTAATATTTATTTTTACCCAGAAAAAAGTCTGTTTAAATGTACTTGCAATGTACTAAGAACATGATGTGATGGGGAAAGAAATTGATTTTGTAATGATTTTACGATCCTTTGGTCATACACGCAGGCGTTTGTGACTGTAAATTATTGAGCGCGGTATCGGGGTTTTTGATCTAAAATAGTTTTAAAGATTTTGCAATGATTAATTTACTTATTAATAATGATTTATAATGGTAGGTAATAACGAAAAAGATCGCTTTATGTATGTAAAAAATAAGCCTACATTTATTGAAGTTTCCTGATCTATGATGTATGATTCATTTTAAAACTCTTTCTATGAATAATAACCCGGCTAGTGACAATTCTTGATTTTTAACGAATAAAAGAAACAATTTGATAGTTTGACAAGAGCATTCCTTCTTATTTAAATATTTTATACTATGAACATAATACTATTTCTTTTATAAGGTTAAAGAGCAGTTTATGTTATAAATCGTTATCGATGTAAGATACCACGAGAAGTAAATTTCAAATTAATATTTAGTTTTTATTAAATAAGAAAATATTTATGAGTATAGTAAGAGTACTTAAAGATGCCATCTATATTTGCTTTCAACACTCGTGAACTCAGTGATAATACAAAAAAGGGTAAAGAAAAATTTGCATTAATAAATGGAGTAAAAAAAATTCAATGAATTTTATTTATAATAAAGTTGATACTCTTTGTATAGCGTAATAATTATAAAATTAATTCACTTTATCCTAATCGTAAAATGTTTTAGTATTTGGTTTTGATTGACATTAATAAGTGGGAGAAAATAGAACAAGATAACTAACTTTAATCATAACAAGATATTAAAACATGGTTACTTTCTTGTGCTTGATGTTAGGTATGGATGAATTAATAAATTAATCTATTTTTTATTCGTATGGATGAAAATTTTAGTTGTCTTATCTTAAAATTTATTTAATTTTACTATCTGGAAGTTATCAAAAAATTGAAATTTTAATTAAAATGTACATGCTAAAATATGATCTTGCAAACACTATAGGACGATTGTTGATTTGAACAAGTGTACTATTGACAATTATAAAATGTATACAAATTAAAATTAGTTCATTTGAAATTAAAATTTTTATAGCTTAAATATTTGAATTAAGAATACAAAGAATTTGAACATGCACACGTACACGCACACGTGCATATGTATTTAGAATATTTTACCTCATTTATCATATAGAAAAGTATTAGAATTACTATTCCTTAAAAGTCACGTAGTCTATATACATTAATAAACTACATGACTAAAATTACCAGCATTGCTAATAAATACTTCTACAAATAAACGAATAGATTTATATTGAAAAAGCAAGTAAATGCGATACTTTGGTCTTAGGAATTATTCATCATTATAATTATTTAAAAGAAAAGTATTATTTTGTGTACAAGTAAACTAAAGTTTTTCAAACTAATTACTTTGAAACTTATCGCCAAAGCAAATTTAAACTCTTGCTGTTTAATAGATGCCCATGTCGATAAAACTCTTTTCACAAATGATATCAAGAGGAAGAAGAAAACAGTTGTAGTCATGATACATGTATATTAGCTGCGATTGCCATCGATTTTCCACTGTTGATGAAAGTCGTGTTCCTACAGTGCTTTGCCTCTTCAGTTACAGCATGCATTTGCATGCGCAGAGTCGCTAAAGCCACATAAAAGGGCGATTTTGTCGCCTCATTTTACAGATCCTATATTCTCGCTGGGATTGAATGATTTGCCGGAGAAATTGTTTGTGATGAACACGCGAGCCAAGATCTCAGATTCGAATCTCAAGCACCCAAAAGGGCGCGATTTATTTATTGATCGAATTGTGCATAGTGCTTTCGGAGACTGTTAAATATAAATTCTATATCTTGAATGTTAACACTGCCGATACGAAATCTCCCTTACATCAGTTTATACATATATATTTGGCGTGTAGATTTTCGCACGCGTGTTTAGGTGTTTACGGAATTTCAATTGGAATAAGACAATCGATAAATGGAGAAGTAAATAGATATTGATAACAACGACATAAATGGACGATAAAAAGCAAAAGATTTTCAGAATTGTCGATTCCCACTTTATGCCTACAGTTGATGTAAATGCTCCCGTCCCCTTGTTTGGATCGTTTTTAGCGAAAATTACATGATATTTGTACCCAGACGCCGGATACTTTTTTTAATCAAATATATGTAATTCGTTTTATTATATAACGAATATAATATATTTCACGGCTTTCACACAATAATAACAACAACAACAACAACAATATAGATGACCATAGTAATTATCAATTAATTCATTCTAATTATACTATAAAGTTTGGTTTGTTAAATGAAACACAGAATTACTCTAATATTACATAAAAAATTAAATTTCACGTTAAAGTCACGTTAAGTTAGTTGTTAAATTTTCAAAATTTAATTTGATATGATATATAAGGAAATAAGGTGATAAAAAATGTTCATTTCATTATGTCTCATTAATTTGAAGTATAATGAAAAAAATATAATTTGAAATATACAGAACAGTAAAAAAAATCAATTCATAATTAAAAAATCAATGTCAGATTCTTTATTTTTTTACTTTCTACAAGATGCAGAAATTAATAATTACCTTTAATTTCAATTATATTTGAAATACCATTACTCACCAGTTATAGTTTATATAAATTTTGATGATATTTGATTAAGCAAAATTATTGCATAAAATTAGTAAAATTCATATTACGTAGATTTATGAGTATTCCTAGCTTACATATAATTAATAGATAAATCTGTTGAACTGTATTATTTCATCGAAATAAATCTGTCATCACCTAATTACAGAGAAAGGTCAGTTTATTCATTTCAATCGTACATTCAACTACGGAATCATTTTCATAACATTATACTGCATAACAAAGTACTTATGTTATTCAATCAGGTCAATTATCGTTAATACGAAAAGAAATATTTGTCTCCATCCGCAGGCTATTTCTAACAATAATTATGCACATTAAGTGCAGATCTCAAAATGAAATGAAAATCTCCACTGACCAGTAGCAATTATAAACGCAAGTCGAGAAGAAAAGGCAACGGAGTTTGCGGGGGGGGGAGACGATCTATAGCATAAGTGGAAGAAACCATTATAATAAAGACCCTTGAGCAGGAATGTCAAATCGACTGCCACCAGCCATCGAATGTCGCTGGGCCAGCGTAAACTTATCGCTCGAGTTCAGCGTTGTATGTGAAAAAGGCAGAGGTGAGCGAGGAGCGCGAAGTGAACAGCGGAGTACGATCGGCATACTTTATCGACCGGTTGCGCGCAACTTAGGAGGCGCGCGTTTATCGATCGGATCGGATTTTACGGCGCGTCGACGACTAAGCCACGCGTCCTAGCTGGTGCGATCGTCTCGACTTCTCGAGTTATATGCTGTTGTCGTTATGGCAGGGCGTCTCTACTTTATTGAGTGCTTGCGATCATTGACAAATATCACTTCGACGAGGACTTAAAATTTCGGTGAGTCAGACGCTGTATTTTGGAGAATGTGCACTCAGAAAAATAGTGGATTATTCTAAGGTTGACTCCGTGTCAGATTGTCGACACTTATTCTGTTCTTTATTTATGCTATAGGATTCATAAAATCAGTGGTTCGTTTAATTTATGAGCTCATTTTCAGCCCAAGCCAATTGTTGATATCAATATAGATGGCAATGGTTGAATTTAAGGGATCGAAATTGAATTAATCACTAGTAATACTATTTTTATTACAAATTCTCTAGAAGTTCACTAGATATGAATATTGTCTTGAAATTAAAGGGCTATCAGTATCAAATGAAAATAGTGTAAATACAGAATAGCATTATCATCAATTTATAAATATATTTTCAAATTTAAAATAATTTATGAAATTGCAATAAAATTAAACGTGTCAAATATTTTTGTTATATTGTTGCCATATTTGTATATAAATGAAACTAGTATAGCGTAATAAATAAGAATGCTTATGAAAAATATATAAGATTTGTACTAGATTCTTAATACATAATAAGCTTCATTGATTGAGAAATATTAAAAATTCTAAATAATAATAATATTTTAATTTTTCAAAATAGCTTATCTCATTCAGGGGGCCAAAATATTTTTAAAGGGCTCACATTTTGAGGACTTCATATATACAAAAACTTAAGAACTTCATAACGGAATTCAAATTATATTCAATACGCCATGTAAGACTGTCCAGGATAAATTAAAATACTTGATAAAGAGTAATGTTAAATAATTTTTATTAAATAAATGAGGTCGTGATTCTGAAAAATTTGAAATCAATGTTTGAATACGAATTTGAATTAATTTAATGATACGCCTTCAAGCAATATTATTAGCTTATAAATGACAAAAAGAGATTTATATAAAAAATACTTTAAAATGTTGAATTTTCCATTTTATATTGAGATAGAATCTTTAAATAATTTACAGTCCTTAATTATTATACTTTTTGTTTTTATTCTTTTATTCCTGATCCTGTCTTTTAAAAAATACTTTAGATTGGATTTTATATTATAAAAGGACATATTAATGAAATTTTACTTAGTCATTTATGCAAAAATTTTATTTCTTAGCATTGAAAGAAGAAAAGCGCATTAAATTTATCTTAAAAATGTACACATTCAAGTAGCTACTAATAGTAGTTAATAATTACCTTATAATTTTGAATCATAATTACTTATAATATTTTGTTGATTTTACATTGTTTAAAGCACTAGATACGTATGTTACCGAAAAATATTAATATTCCTTAGTGTGTACTTAACGTTTTATCATATGTTCTGAAGTCTATAATTTGATTATCACTAAATTATAAATTTATTAATTTTGTCGAAGAACTCGTTTTATTTTATACATGAGCTAAACTTTAGTATATTTTTGTAATTATTTCACTTTTGGTAACTTCTTAAGATTAGCATAAATTTTTATTTATCATTACTGATACTGTAATACATACAGTAATAATAAATGATGCCGAATGACTCAAGTGACCTGTGATCGAGGGTTGTAACATGGCTTCGAAACTCTTATGACAGTCGTATATTGTATTATTGCAACATTTATTTTGTATAATGGGCGTGAGTCAAAGCATTTTTTATATAATTATATTTCAAAATCATAATTTTTTAACCATATATAGCTGGTTCTATATTGTTACGGAATGTTATGATTTAAAATTACACTGTATTAGTTGCTTAAAAATACTATGTAATTTTTTTTAGATTAAGAATTAGAATTATTATGAATTGATATATTTTATTTTAAAAAGTACGTATTTATTTATGATTCTTGTTAACAATAAATATAATTGGTAATTAGTATTATAAATGATTATTGTATTAATAAAAGTTCAGTAATAAATGTGTGTATGTTGTATGAAATATTACTAATGTAATGTCAATTAAAACAATAAATGTTTGTATTAATAGTATAATAATTATTTCAACAATATTTTTAAGTATACTTTTTATAATACGTAATGCAAAGCAAAATGTTTGAAAAGGTTTTATTCCTTTATATAAGAAGAAATTAATATATTTAACTATAACTTAAGATTATCAAAAATTCATAAAATTTGAAGAAATAATATTATGTTATATTAAAAATTTAGTTTTAGTTAGTTTATCATAAAATAGAAATTTTTTATTGTCGTATAAGTAGAATATATTAAAAATTTTCTTTTAATTTTCTTTACACATGTATGTACACGTATAATATAACAAAGAATATTCCTATAAATATCTATATAAGTATTTTCATATTATTTAGTTAATGTACGTAATGAAAGCGTGAAAATATTTAAGTGCTAAAAAGTCCAAACTGCAATTTAGTGATTGAACTTCAGTTGAAAATGTTCAGGAGACGTTATCGAAATAAAATTTAAAAATGCAGATTAAAACACAGTAATTGCATTAACAGCTTTAATCAATGCAAACACGTTTCAGACGATGTAAAAATAAAACTCAAATGTCTTTATTTTTATCATTGAGTATTCAAAGATCACGCAATAATTTTAATAACATCTATAATAAATTACAACGCGCAATAGTTTTATTCTAAAATTAATACTATTATATAATTCGATGAAGTATCATTTGATTTCTGTAATATTTTTTGAAAACTAAAAATAACAGAAATTAAACATTTTTATATAAGTCTTTTAAAGATATAAATAATTTGATTAGAGTGTTGAAATTTATATATTTGGATTAAATTTTGGATAAAAAGTACTCGAATCAAATGCCACATATATGAACAATAATTGTAAAGCAATATGTTATTGTTGAATTTAATTTTCAATTTGTTGTAAAAACATATTATTTACATGTATTAAGCATAATATTTATTATTACTTCTATTAATTAATTGTAATGCTGTAAATAAATATTTTTCCAATATATATATAGTAAATAAATCATTAGTTTTGTTAATTAACATTAGTTTTGTTAGTTAAAATAATTTTAAATTATAGTTTTATTTTCGGATTTAAATTTATTGTACTTATACGAGTTTATTTGCCAGATCAAATCTTAAAAATTTAGTTGGTATAATTTTAAAAACATCATATAATATGAGTATTTTTATTTTCTTCAATGCTCATTAGCGCTAAATTAATATTTCACTTTTAAATTAATGTAGCGCTTAATTGATATTTAAATTTTTCATTAATGTATTTAGTTATGTAAAATCAAAGTTGCTTAAATTGAAGTTTAATCAAATGCTTCATTTAAAAATCCAATTATGAAAGAATGTCACTTATGATATGAATCGACATTATTTAGTTTTGAAAGCAAATCGCCCCATTCCAATTGATTATTTTTGAAACTTTTATAATTTACTTTTCCGAAAGATTTTTCAAAAATATTTATCAATTTTTGTAATATTAAGCTTTATCAAAAGTATATATTAAAGCAATACCAATTGCTGATATTGCTACAAACAAAACAAAATGCAGGTCATATAAATATCAAACAAATATAATATAAATATTAATAACATTTAGGAACACGTTCAAGTACATTAATTAAAGATAACTATTAGTAAATAATATATTATAGTATCAGAAACATTATAAGAGCGCGCATTTTTATTAGTATTATCCCTTTACTATTCATGTTGTTGAGTTGTAATTTTTGTAACACCACGTAAGTACAGTTAGAAATAAGCTTGGACAAGGAAAAGAAATCAACGCTCTCAAAGTTTTAAATCATACTTCAAATCAAAACTCCAATCAATTCGCCATCTCTTCACATTTCCTTCAAAAAAACTTGAGCTCAAATCACATTGATCTCGATCCCAGCGCAATCTTCAAGTTTTGAAATACCGGGATTTTTTTCCTATTGGACGCCCATCAGCTTGGCTCCTATCTTCGAACGAGGTGAAAAAAGTTTTCCCTCCAGCTCCTCGGCTTGCACGCAGCTGCGCCACGCGGAGCGACAAGCGAGAGAGATTTCATAACGTTTATCGGGCCTCGCGCGATTACAAGCGGTGATTAACACCCAATCGACGCACGAATATACACCTTTGACGTCCGTTATAAAGCGATTCGCGATGCAGGCCGGCTATCGGCTCGAGCTGGAAGCTGAGAGCTCGACTCATGGCTCCCTGACGATCGATTCGTGACCATAAATCTTTCTCCCGATTTCGCCGCCACCGTGCTCATACCACCCCCCCCCCCCCCCCCCCCCCCCCCCCCCCCCCCCCCCCCCCCCCCCCCCCCCCCCCCCCCCCCCCCCCCCCGCTCGCTAACGCTATCTCGCTGCCTCTTTTTCGTTTTCGCGAGAGGATCAAGATCGACGATAAGTTCTCTAAAGGCCGATTATATATCGCTCCTCAACTGTGGGAAGTGCGTTATTTCATCTTTGTATTTTATAAAGGCAATGTATAATAAAGTATGTGCGCAGGTTACTATCGTCCTTTGCAGAGAGCATCCCTGCACAGAGCCGTTTGGCTCGCGATCTTTACGAGGAAATCGGACTTGGCCGATCTAACAATTAGGTATTACCGCGGATTCGTCGTCATACGCGCATATGCTATTTGTAGATTAGATTAAATGGTCAGTAATAGGATTTCACTTTTGTAAAACGTCGCAACGTTAAGTTTATGAGAAATTGGAGATCTTGCACTGCGCATCTTTACAGATAGAAGGCGCGTTAAATAGTTAGAGCTGAGTCACACGGTAGATCGATCGTGTCTCGACGAGCACTTAGATCGACGCTTGTGTGTGAGGTTGTCGCATATGTGCGAGTATGTGCGCCGTTGTTTGTGGGTAGAGGTCGGAAAAAGACCGATGGTATTGTTTGATAAGCCTGTGCTCTGATTGAAAATAATTACGACTGCCTTGCGCGCATTTACGCTGTATTAGATGCATCCAACCTTTATTTAAGAAGGTCATTAACTTTTTCACAGTAATTATATACTAGGTTATTTTATTTTTTAGATTACTATGCAGTAAACTTTTAATCATTACTAATACGACTATTATGTAAACTATTATTAAAAAGACTAAAATTTAATGTAAATGTGAAGTAAATTGAGCGTTAAAATCGGTGCTTCGAATTTCAAATTTCATTAAAGAACCATGCTAACTTTTGAATAATGAATATTTTTGAATAAAGAATTATGTTAATTTAAATAACAAGGTAGATTATTTTGAATAATTAATATATGTTAATTTTACGTTTTCAAATATAATACAACTATTTTATCAAATATAACGTTGGCAATGTAAAAAGCCACGGTTCTGTTGTATTGAATTTTAGTTCAGCTGACATTGACCTCATATCTAACCCTAATTCATTGATATACTATTGACCTTATACATCTACGCTTTAATTCGTCTAGAATTAATTCGTTTAAAAGACTATTGCGCGTGTGTGTAAGTGTATGTGTGTGTGAATTAAACCATTATTTATATATAATTACGAATATATATTAAAATAATTATGGATCTATTACACAAAGTAATTAAAGAGTTTATATTAGTAGTAAGTATATTGCTTTAATTTTCTTATTTTATATCATCAAAAATATGTTTGTGTACATTGCGAATAAAATTAGAAATCTCTTCTATTACATATTCTATTACAAGTATATTATTGAGTTTTACGGTATATACAAATTGCGGTTGAAATTGTGGTCGATTTTATTAAAGAAATCTATGTTCTGTATGTTGTTAAGAGATAGCGAAATATTTTAATAAATTATATGTGTATATATAGTGTCAAGCTAGAAAGTTACACGACATTACTATTTTACGATTTTTCATATTCATGTTTTACTAAAGTTTATAATTTTTATACATAGTCGACATATGTATTTTAAGCATTGTTTTATTAAATTATTTAGATAGTATTTTATTTGAGCCTATAGTGAAACTAATTTTTTTAAACTTATTCTTGATTTTTATTATAACTCTAATTATAATTCATTCGAATGAAGCTTGTAAAATCCAACAAACCTTTTTAATATGATTTTCTCTAAATATTGTAAAGTCATTAATTATACGATTCAAAATAAAGCTTACTTACCGGACAATAATTTTCTCTTGAGATAGAATAATTTTGTTTATTGCCGCAAAAGTACTTTATAAATATAATAATGCTGCTGCCAAATAAGATTTTTCTCTTGCATCGTTTGACTAATTTTAGAGCACATAATAGACGTATATAACACAAAAGAATGACACAGCATTTTGTTCAGTTAACATTATAAAGTTTATGTTACGTTGTACAGCTGACGTACGATGACCTTCTCTGATCTATTAGTGTACAGATCTTTTTCCTAACATCATCTAGATTGTCCCTTCTACATAGAAGCTGAAGTACAAAAATCATAAAATGGAATATAAGAAGAATATGTAAATACATTAAATTAACAGAGAATTTAATGCGCACGAGCTCGGATAATTTTAAAGATAAAGGCCCGTATACAATCCGCAGTCACTACATGCAGAAGCATTCAGTGTATTTTGAACTTTGTTAAAGTAAATTCGAGGGTTTTACCTATACGTACCCAACCGCAATATGAAGGAAGCAGCTGATCTGATTATCATCAGTAATTATGAATGACATATGTCGTGCTAGGTCTACGATGTCGCGCTTGTCTTTACTTCAATTCATGTAAATCTTTTAGTACTTGGAAAATTATATAAGATTTTTTTTATTCTTATTTTTCTTTCCTTTCATTTAATTCTGTGATTGAAAGCATTATCAGAATATTACAATTTTCTCAAGTACAGTTTAAGATACATAAAAGTACAGTTTAAGATACATAAAACATTCATAAAATTCAATATTCTTTTTAAATTAAAAAACTGCTTATATGTAGCTCTATTCTCAGGATCAATAGACAGCCATACATATATATATATATAATATGATATAAACAAATATAAATAAATATATATATATTTATTTATTTATTCAAAATATTTCTTCTTATATATATATATATATATATATATATATATATATATAATATAAATAAATATATATAACATAAATAAATATAAATAATATAAATATAATAATAAAAATATAATAATAAAATAAATATTAATACAAATATAAATAAATATTTATATATTTATTTAATTATTCAAAATATTTCTTCTAGATATATGTATTTTCAATATACGAATCATTTGTTACATTTTTGTGCAATTATTTGGCTCTTATCATTATATAAAATTCTATAGTAATTGTTTCAATTAATAACTGCATAATAGAATTTAACTAATTGATAATTACATAAATGTATGTTAACTTAAAATTTTTTTTAATATAAATTATAGGAAAGAGTTTGTTGAAAAAAGTTCAACACAATTGTTTGATTATGCTTGCAATGACCCACATACTTCCTATTAGAGTTAAAATTATCTTTACTTGTTATTTTTAAAGATAAAATAATTTGTTTATATACGATAAAAAATAAGTTCCTCATTATAAATAGATATCAAGGAAAGAAAGTGGAAGAGACAGAGAGAGAGAGAGAGAGAGAGAGAGAGAATGCGTGTGTGAGAGCAAGTGTGAGTGAACGAGCAAATGAGTGAGAGAGACATAACCAATAAAATGAGCAAGTATTATTCCGCTTAAGATAAAGTATTCTCTTGCCGTCAGAGGAGTGATTCTCACTCGATTAGTAATAAAGAAAAGGGATAATTTTTGCGATAAACAGATGAGTTATTAACAATTATTATAATATTAATTTATAATATTAAATTAATATAATATTAAATTATAATATTAAATTAATCCTCTTATGGCAAGAGACATCTTTTACAAGTATTTATTATATAATTATAACAAAAGATATATTTAATCTGATAAAGTAAAAACGTAATGGAATGCTTATAACATCGGTTCCAGACCACCAGGCAAAGAGACGCTCTGTGAATTCAGCAAAGAGACAGGGAGATAGAGACAGAGTGAGAAAGCGTAAGAGAGAGGGAGATAGAGAGAAGAGAAAGAGAGAGGGCACAATAGAGCAGAATAGGGCGAGTGGCGAGGAAGGGGAGGCAGCGAGAGAGCGAAAGAAATATAAAGGATAAAAGCGCGAGTGGGGCAGAACGGCACAAAGGGGGCGTAGGTGCGTGAGGCATTAGGGCGAGATGTAGATGCGCACATATGCCTATGTATGCACGTACGTACGTACGTACATACGCATGCGTATGAGTGCATATATGTACATGCATACGTATGTATGCATGCATTCGTGTATGTATGTGTATGCATGCGCACATGCATACCTACGTGTATGAAGAGGAAGATAGAGAGATCACATGAGAGCAAGCGGCTGCGTCCAGGAGCTTCTCCGTCAGCCCCACGCTCCCTAAGGCTCACGCCCCAAGAAATGGACGTTGCGTCAGGGGCTGCTGCTAATACCTCGCAGCCTCGCAGCGTAGCGCATAAACGCCGACGATAATATATGGATGCCCATGGCTGGAACCTGGCCGAAATGTGCCAGCGCTATCATCACGGCAGCGTCGCCTCGTCGGCGGCCTCCTCCCCGGTCCGGGAGCAACAAACGGCTGGCATTATTCAACAGCAGCAGCAGCAGCAACAACAACAACAACAGCAGCAGCAGCAGCAGCCACCGCACCACCATCACCATCACCATCATCACCACCAGCAACACCAACATCACCACCTTGACCAACATAGCCCGTCCTACTCTCATTACACGTGAGTTATTGCGAGTCGCTTCCCTAAAAATGTCGCCCTTAATTACTCCCTCCTCTCCCGCCCATCGCACCCCACGAGTCGCGTGTCTCATTCTCTTGTCTTGGGCTTTTCTTTTTCTCTCTGCTTCGTATTTCTCTCTCTCTCTCTCTCTCTCTCTCTCTCTTTCTCTCACTCCTGCTCTTGCGCTCATTCCCTCTTCCTTCTTTTGTTCTCTGTGCATAGTTCTTTTCCGAGGCAAACGAGTTTCGAGATCTTAAATGAAGTAGATTACAATCCGATTATCTAAGATACCGAGCACTTTTAAAGAATTTTCCGAATTTTGAGGGATTGTAAGACTGGCGTTCCTTATTCCTTGGTATCGAATGAAGGCGAACGATCGAACCGAATGGAAAGTGTAAATCGAGGCCCAAGGGCTCTTTAAATTAAGAGTATCCTTAGGTCACACCTACGCACCATTAATAGTTGCATTTCTCTTTAACAACAAGTTTTTATTCTGCACCCAATAGAAACAGCCAAACGAAACTCATTGTACAAACTTAGGAGTTATTAGAAGAAGCAACAATAGTCAGTCATTAATCTAAATGAGCAACATTACTGGTTTACCAAAAAGTTTAAGATTTTATGCTAAATCAATCTGTTTATGTTACATCTGCAAAGCATATTTCCACGAAGCTTTTAAATCTTCTAACCACCTAGTAAATGAAGGTGCCTAAACACTTTGAAAAAAAAAAACTAAATAAATAAAAAGCAAAGAGACCGACAAGTATACGACCAACGAGTCGACCGAAAACATCATGCTCGCTTACAAATTTGCAAACGAGATGGCGGAGGAGGGAGAGGACGATACATCGGGTCAGATGCTTCCCTCGGCATATTCAGTAGCGAAGACGTGCTTTACCTGGTGTCTGGTCGATCGAATCTTCCGCCTGGCATAAATCGGAGCTGTCCGATCTTACAAATGGACTGGTTGCTGTCGAGGAAATCAGCGCCCCGACTGAGCGACATTGCAACCGTCGCTCGGCGCAATTGATGGTTGCGAGGCTTCAGAGTAACAACGAGCGTCGATTGCGCGGACGTACACCAATAGTGCGTGGCTGGGCATTTAAATTGTGCCATCATTGGTGGAGACAGGGTCATTGCAGAGTAGATGAAAATACGATGCTCCGCAACGGCTCGATCTCTATTTGGCGGTAATGCGACATTTTTCATCGCCTTTCCTTTTTTTAGCCTTTCCTAACATGCACGTGCTTTTGTATTAATGATTTAGAGGATTTATTATGAGTTACTGCTTCATCCGTAGAATATCGACGCAATAATATGATTGCAATAAATTTGATTTAACGCTTTCTCAAATTTTTAATGACATTTTCATTTTGATATGTAATAGATAATTTTATTGAAGGGAGCCCAATGTAAAAACAATAGGAATGTATTGTGGAAATCATTATTTATCGGGACAAGTTTAATTTCATTCTTAGTTCCGAACGTTCCAAGTTCTTCATTTTACTTTGTGTTTATATAAATAATATTTCTTTTCTTTCGCGAGGCCGGAAATTCTGCCTATAATATTTCATACGTTCCCTCACAAATGTGGCTTTAAACCACGAAATTTCTAATAATTTCATAGGTGCTTTTCATATTTTTTTCATTCCTTATTTTTATTTCAAGCGCATTTAAAGCATGCCAGTAGGCCTTTATAAATGATAACTATTCGAATAAATTTGTTGCACGAGTGTTCGTCGGTAAAATAAACAATCCACTTAAAACAAATTTGTCATTGACTGTAGAGCCATCTATTTTGCCGTATAAAAGCTTGTACTCGAGGTTAAGAGAATAAGCGTTTGAAGGAAAAGTTAAACGTATACGGAGATATATAGAAACACGTACCGAAGGTAATAGTCGAGAATTTCGATTTACAGCCAATTTTTGCAGTGTGCTCGTTAATACCCTCTTGCTCCGTTCTGATTTTTATCCAGGATATTTTATCCAGGAGTGTGTCGCGTAAAAATTGAAAATCATTCATCGGCGCATCGTCGGTCGCAAAATTACAGCATTCAGCCAAAAGACCATGCAGTCGTTGAGTCGAGGAAGAAGAAAAAAAGAGTCGACCACTTTGGCCGTGGTATAATACCCTTATCTCGAGTTGAGCCTTAGGCCAAATCAATGAGTCGAATCTCACCGGCGCAATCAATAAACGCGCGCGAACGAGCAACATTCTGTATGATAGGCCAGAAGGAGGCGAAAATCAGTCCACGACGTCACCCCAGCTAAAGCAAACAAACATAGCCAATTTCCCATAGTGCCGGTAATCCATGCAATCAGGTACGTCTACATGCCGCAAAAAGAGAAGAGCGAAGCCCCATGCGAGGAGGGTTATTGGGGTTAGGGACTGTGGGGCCTCCTCTTATCGCGCGGGAAAACGGCGAAAATCACTCTGAAAGATTCAATGCAACGATCGGTAGAAATTATATTATATTACCCCACGGGGTATTAATAAACGACGCGGCCGTATTTCGGGCCTGCGAGGACGTAAGTATAAGGATTGTTGCCCTGCGAGTGATCCTGTTATTAGCGCGGTTCCGATTAGGGGGAACGACGCGCGCCCGCGCGCGCGCCAAGGATCTCGCGGCTCCCTCCCCGCCTTCGGGGTAAATTACGGGTGGTGTGGGCGTGTCCCGGTGTTTGGTTAGTGCAAATCGCCAATCGACGATGTGCCTTTGTGTATAGGAAACTCGCGCATCCTTTAACCTTTATATTATCGTAAGCACAAGGCCGATTCTTCTTTTATTCATCGGCCCTCTCGGTGCGCGCGCGCACTCGACGTATTTGCTCTTGCCTCGCTCATGGAATTTCAGCCTCGGAGTACAATGTACTGGTGCTCCTTTTTTACTATCCCTACGAGTGAAGCGTATTTTACGAAAATTATTGAAATGCTGTGCCTTATTGCACATCGGCCAGTCGCCTCTTATGCCCTTATTCCACCTTTTAACATGCGACTATTTTAGAGACCAACTAAATTCAATCGACGTTCTTTTTTCCAACTTAATTCGACTTCGATCCAAATATTTCAATATACTTTCTATCTCGAGATTTAATAGTTAATTACTTCAGTTCATTACTAATGACGCGTTAAATCGAGTGTTATTTTAATACACTTGCGGGTACGCTCGAATGACCCGAATGACCTATTTCAAAAAAGAAAAACAAAGATAAAAATTACTAAGTTGGATAAATAATCGGATAATAATTCTATATTAAAATATACGTAGCAGTTTTTCATTAGCTTGTCGATTAAAGAAAATTACTATATTGCAAATCAAACAATTAATCTTGTTAATTATAATGCTGCGGTAGCACTTCAATTTTTCACGATACCAATTAAATGAGTAAAAAATCTTTAGGATGAAATTGTTATTTATTTATACATATTTTACATCACTGCATATTTTTTATGATTTGCATTGACAAGTATTTAATTAAATAATAGAATTAATTCAAATTAATTATTATTAATTTTCTATTTTAATCCTTCGAAAACTGAAAATTATTAGAACTTAATTACATGTGTACATATAAAATTTTGAAAATAAATTTGTAGCATATTCAATTTATAAAATCCATCAAAATCTCAGAAAAATATTTACAAATTCGTGGTTTATTAGAAGTGTCTTCACGTCAATGATTTGTTGATATAATCAGCAATTGACTGGTTTGGTATTTTATAATTTTCCGGAATTTTCACGTAAACGAAATATGTAACCAACACGAGACTTGAATAATTAACGAAATAAATATAAATTTTACTTCTATAGCTAATATCACTAGACTTAATTTGTAGTAATTATTGTACAACGAGATATTTTATATTGTAATAATAAAACCTTTATAATTAATATTAATGAAAATTTAAAAATACTTGAAAATCATTTATTAATTAAATTGATTTTTCTTTATCGATATACTTATCTATGATTTACAGATATATTATAAAAGTTTATATAAAATTTTATATCTAATTTATTTAACATGAATAATGATCAATAAATTTTTGTTTCCTGCACATATGTAAATATATACTATAATATACTATATATGTTTCTGTGTCAGTAAACAAACCCATAAGCTACAAATATAAAAAAGCATGTGCTGTATAAATAAAAATGATTAGAAATTTATTATAAAGTTTTAAATCGACTAATAATTTGCAGTTCTCATTTGATCAAATTTTGTATAAGACGTTTCGATATTCTACCTTATATAATGACATATATATATATATATATATAATAAAACGTATGAATAATTAGAATCTATTTCTGGACAGAAATAATTTAAAAATTCTTTTAATGACGAAATTAAATTTGTTATTAATGAAATAAATATTAATAACATTTTAAGAACATTTTTTCAGATTATTTATTTTGCATATACTATTATATTTCAATTTCATTACATTTGAATTTGAAAAGATAAATGTTTATTAATTTTTTTACAATTGTTTTTCTTATATAGTTTTTTTTAAATGTCCCTACGTTTGCTCCACTGATTTTTTTATTTCTTTTTATCCATAACCAAATTCTACACATAGAAATTCTTAACTTCCTATTATTAATGAATTTTTATTTGTATTGGTATTTCATTTCTTCATTAGTTCATTTTTCAAATAGAGTTACTTCATGGCTTTAATATATTTTCATCACTAAGCAATAAACCTACTTACCTTTTTTTATGGTTCCGGTATCTACACTTTACACTATAATAAGATGTTGTATATTATTAGATAATCCTATTCGTCAACAATGATTTTATTATTACGTATAAACAATTCATTTTTCACAGAAAGTTTAATGTACTTAATTAATTTTTATTTTTACCTAACTTTATATGTTTGAATATGTTTGAAACGTGGATATAATCAATGAAACATATCCCTAAAGATAGTCAAATTCGTACTAACACTATTCGGTTTTCTAAAAAATGATGATTAATTTTTGAAGTAGCCAACGTAAAAAATATTACAAATTTTTGACCGATGAATTTGATAAAACTGTTTAAAAGAACATAATTTCATAAAAAGTTATTAATTTCAAAATTATACTTAAGTAGTGTTTTATTAATGCCCATACATAGCTTATAATTAATATTTCCATGCTTGGCATTGTATGATTGTTTGAATAGTTTGTTTCAGGAAATGTACGGTACTTAATTTATTCATTTAATAAGTTCTCATATCTTAAATTTTAGTTCGAATTTTATCTACTCTTAAATTATCTACTCTTAAATAACACGTGCATTTAATTCTTTTATATGAACGAATTTTATATGCTATTCTGATCATAACCAGACTTACAATTCATACTTCAATATGTACGTGACAATAGTGTTGACTACTTACAAATATATGCTCGTCAATCTCGTTATATGAAAGTAAAGAATTATATCATGTGCAAATATTAAATTTTTTTATAGGCGACAACGAAAATATAAGAGATTAATTTAAATGGAGTTCAATAAATCATTAAAAACTTGCATTATTAATTTTTCATTATTTCAAATGACTTTTATTTTCCATCAATTCAACAATAATTTAAATTATATCCATGACCTCAAAATATGACGTATAAAATTTTACAAATTACTCACTGACAATTTCAACAAAATGAGAGAACCTTTAATGTAAAGTTTTTCTAACAATTTATTTAAAGCATACAAGAAGAATAAATTTTAAAAGTTTTCTGCATTGTTGCAATGTGATCTAAAATTTTTTACAAAAATCACATTATTTAACATAAGAATAAGTTGGAGTAGGTTTATTCAGTTAATTTTACTTAGGTGTAGACAAAAAGTAGAATATCAGTACAAGCGAATCCAGTATAGATTTCGTTCTACCGAAGGAACAAACATTATTTTCCAAATATTTTTTATTATAAAAAAAAATACTTAAGATCAATGCTTTGAAAATGAATCACTTGCAAATGACTCTCAGAGCTAAAAGCCTACCGCAAAGAATTTTCCAAGTTATATGATTGCGCAATGAATTTGAATGTTTTCTTAAACACGTAATCGGGAATAATAATCTTAAATACTTCAGATAAATCTGTTTACCTTCGCATTAATGATATATTAAAGCGCTTACAAAAAACCAACAATAAGAGTTATTATTCTGTACGAGTGCATGTGTCGTTCAATCTACGATAAAAAAGAAAAATGACAGAATAATACGATTATTGAGTTACGTGCACATTGCCAATTAAATCCCAATATCCACATTTAAAAGCATAGCCTTAGCTCAGTTTGTTACACAGTAGGCAGCAGTCAATCGTGCCGTAAAGCTCGGCCAATGAAAATCTCGTTTTCGGCTGCGCGCCACCAAATGGATATGCTTGATAAAAGGCCAGACTCGAAGGCTTCAGTAAGGCGGAAAGGCGGAAGGTGAAGCCGAGTGCGAGAATCAGTGTAGTCAACTCGTCCTTACAGGCCAAAGCCTCGGTCACGCTCGGCTCCACAGGCGACGTGTCTCAGGGTCTCGCCCGTCGCTCCTATGCGCACCTCGGAATTATATAAATCGCCACATCCGCAGCTCGTCTGTTTACACGCCTTGAATAACCGTTTTGAGAGGATGCGCTTGCCTACGCGGTTTAACCTACATTTTTGGAAGTTGCAGCTTGCGTCACCGGCCTCTTATTACACCGACTTTCTCAAAACGCTCTTTTTAAACTTCGACCGGCCTTTACTCCCTCAACCCTATTATATATGGCTATTTCGAATCGGGCGAGTCTCTTGATCGTGTGAATCGACTACTTCGAGCCCAGCGAATCCCATTGCTAAAGCCTTTATACCTTCTCTGCTATTTGGACGCAATTCCGCAGATTATATGGCCTTGGTAATTGCGCGCATAGTGACAGTTTTCTAATACAAGTTGTTTAGATAAGCCGAGCTAGAAAACGATTGAGATACAGCACTCGCAAATGATTAAAATTATATGTTAGAGAACAGCATATTTATGGTTAGAGTGGGTGTTAATTGTGTTTATTGTTTTGTTTGTGCTTAATCCTTGTGCTTTGGGACGAGCGCGTTATTACTTCTGAATAATAAACGTACTAATATTAAACTTTTTAATTCGTATTTACAATGAGCATTTTATTAACTTCATTTTATTAACTTTCACATGATTTAATTTCATATTAAAACTAATGGATCTTATGACATTTTGAATGTTGCATACAATTGCTGATATGCGTTATATTATTACAGTAATGTGTATAAATAAGTTGAACATTATATAATAACATTAAACAGGAACTGTCAAATATAGTTTACACGAAAATTGAAGACGAAAAATAATGTGAAAAAAAAAGATAGCTAATTTTATTTCTTTAATTTTATCAAGTTTTATCAATAAGCATAGTAAATATTAAAATATGCATATCTCTAAAATATCCTTATGGATACTTCTATTTAATTCAGATGTACATGTCAATTTACTTATGTCATTCTCACAAATTTAATAATTTTATTTTTATATTATAAAGCTGAGATTATTACTTTATAAAAAATGGATTTTATTATGATTCTCGTTGAGAAATATATTTTACAGTATAAAATTATAACAAAGAATTCATATTATAATAATATAATTATTAAAAATTATTGCAATTATCTTTCAACTATAAAAATTAATAATAATAAGAATTTTAAAGAAACGATTATAATTAAATATATAATTATAAAATAACTATCATATATACATATATATATATATATATATATATATATATATATGTAAGATAATTATTTTAATTTGAATGTAATGAATTAGGAATTTAATTACAGTTTAAGCTTTAATATAATAACATTCAATAAAATAAATAAATAAATATATATATAGATATATATACCTTACAATTCTTACATTTTAAATTTGGTTATATCGTAAGGAAACATAAATTTCAGATGAGTTGAAGTATTGATGCAAGGCATAAAGAAATGATTCTCAAATGACCAATGCAACGGAATTTGAATTTTAAATTTATTCAAATTATAAAATTCTAAGGAGGTGATTTTTTAAAGTTGGGTGCATTATTTAAAATGGTATTAAAACTGGTAATTGAATATATATTAATGTATAACATGTATTTTTTACATAAAGGGGATATTTTTAATTGATAATGTATAGTACAATATACCATGGTTTAAAATTCTTAAAAGTGCAGATTTTCCGACACTGAGTATCGATTTTAAATTAGGAGAATCTGATATTTATTATAGTTCTGTTCTTTAGTGTCCACAGTTTTTCAGTTTAATGTAAAATAAATAAGCTTTAGAAGAGCCGTTGAATGCACAAAAAAAACCAATTTTTTTTATATTAAAAAAGAAGAAGAAATAAAAAAGTACAGGAAATAAAAATATTTCTCGCCAACAGTGCTATATAAAACAGTGCCATATTGATAAATGTCACTGCCCGAGCGAAGCTACATAAAATAATACTAAATAACCAACGATAGATGAACTAGGACGGCAAATGTTAGCATTAAACTATCGAGAAATAAGAGGGTACAAATTAAGGTATTGATGAACTGAATTAGCTGCTCACATATATAAAAAAAGCTTCTTGGCATAGAAGTTCTCTTCGGGCGCGAGTAGCGATAAGAGTCCCGTGGAGGTGAAAACACCTAGGAGACAAGAGAAATCGATTCCGATTGTGCGACGGCTCACTTTTCAAAACGTAGGCAACAAATGTCTTCGAGGCTTCACACGCGTTCGCATCAATAATTCCTGGAAGTCCCGACAGGCGCGAAATACGCGTCTAACCGTTGTAAACACGTGGCGTGAGCTTCGTTTTCCTCTTGTTTCGCCGCTCGTCTTCTCGTCTCTTATGAAAACCGCAACCGCGGTCGTTTGGCTCCTTCGCGGTCGGCGGCACCGGAAGTCCCCGGCCGATCGACTCGAAGATCGGCGGCGGTGACGACGGCAGAGAATCACGAGTTTACGTGACGCGAGTGATCGATGAGTGGACGGGGTTGAGGACTTTTTCGTGGTGCCACGCTTCGCAGAAGCACTGGCGATGTACCTTCAGGGCGAAATGATTTATTGGCGGGACACGCGCCCGGAGACGAGGGATCACGTTTTCGAGCGTCGAGCGCCGTGTCGGATCTTCCCTCACTTGGGAATCGCTCCGTACATCGGACTTTGAGAAGCTTTCTATATAATCTCGGCTTGGTCGTCAATGCGACAAGTGATTTTTACTTCATGGTCTCGCTACTGTGTTCTCCAGCAGACTAACAAGACATAGTCGAGGTATCATATTGGGTCGCCAAACTCCGGACATTCTTAAAACTATGCTCCAGCACTTTCTTTTGCTTTAAAATCACCTGCATATACAAGAACTTTAATCAATTTTAACAATACTTGACAATATGAGAGCATTTACATTTGAATATTCATTCCTATTATTACTCTGATTTATTAGGATGATTATTTATTAGTTCTGAAGGCTTAACTAAATTCTTCGTTGTCATATAGAAACATTGCAGCGTATAAAAGCTTTTACAATATATTTGCTTATCACTTGTTGTAATTTTGCTTTTTATTGTTAAGCTCCTTTTCGTCTATTAAGCATTAACATGTACCTCCATAAATCATTCGCGAGAATTCAACAAATAATAATTTAACGAGCTTGTGCAAATGCATTATAAAGTCATGAAGAGACATTATTGAATACAGAATTTTCTATATACATTTGACTATACTTTGTATTATTTAAATGGATCTTACTATTGTGAATATCGTTAATGATAATTGCTTCAACATTCATTTCAAGTATTTAACTATAGCTGTGGAGTGATGTTTTTATAAATCATGCTCGCGTTGGTCTATAGAACGAAGTATGATTAACACGTTGTTTACATTTTCCATTCAACTACATTTCACCGATTGTGTGCATTTGAGATTTAGATATATTTTCTTTTAATTATTATACCATAATATATCTTATCGACTTTACTATTAATCATTGAGTGTACTCTTAATAAATTGGGCATATAGAAAAACTGGATCGTGCTTTCATGCAAGATTTATTCTCCAATTACTTTATAATCAGTTATTAGTCTCATAACGGATACACATGTATGCACGACCGTGCGCTTACATATCCACTAATAAGGCATAATAACAAATCAAGAAGAAATATGGACTACAATCGTGAAACGAAAGCTTGTGGTTCCGACAAACTTTTCTGTGTTTTTAATAAAGCATTCACAACGCCGCTACAGTCTTAAGAGATAGTGAATATAATTTATAGTCCAAGCTGATTGTTTAAAATAAACGGCGTATTTTCGAGATTCCAGAGCGTTTTCAGAGAGCTGTCAAGACACAGGTAGAGAGGGAGAACAATGACAGTGATTTATTAGCCGCACCGAATTGTAACTCGTGCATACACGACGATCCACTAGAGTAAAACAATGCCTCCGATGCGAGAAACCGACTTGTATGTCAATTTTAAGCGAGGCAAAGCACACTTACATAGGTATATGCCCGCCAGTATTAATCGGCTAGCGGAAACACTTGTAAAATCTTTCGCTTCTCTTTGGTGAAGCATCGTTAATTAAAAAATTATCAACTAATGCCGTCTTCTCATTTTCTTATATCTTAATCATATTTACTCGAACCATTGCTTAATCATGTTACATCGAGTCACGTTTACTTTTTTAAAATTTTTTTTTTTTATTTTTTTTTCATTGACGATGTCACTTATAATTAAGTGTTCTCACACTTTTTGGAAGAATGCTCATTTACTCAATAGACAAAAATCCTTCTCAAATCGCAAAAAAAGGAAGATCGAATATAAAAAACTATGATAGATACATGTCTATTAGTTTTTTTTTTTTTGTATATTTAAATAATGGTGATCGTAATTATAAGTAAATTTTTTCAGGAAATGACTCGGCGAAATTTCCGGACCGGTGACTATGTGAGCAAATTTATAATTGCCGAAAAATTACAAAGAGAAATGTTTTTAATTTTTGTTTATTCTAAGTAGATTTATTTTACGCAGCTCAAAGTTAAATGGAATTATTAGGTGCTTGGCCGCAAATTTTTCACGATCAATAAGAAATTTCTAGCCATTATTTAGCTGTAGATACATTGCATTTTGTATTGTTTGCTTATTAACGATTGTAAATTTGAAAATCATTGAAATTTGAAAACCCCCGTTCTCTCAGCGGAAGTGACATCTAATGATTTTCCGTAAGCTCATTTCAATTCCTCTTGAAAGTCATTTCGTTCCATTTCGTATCCTTCGGTACTTAACCTCATTGTCCCTCTTGCCCTTGTTCCTCTTTCTCGGTCTCTTTATTTAACAATATTTTACAGCTTTTATTTCTTTAATTATTCAAGACTAAATAATTAAATAAGTTTAAGTAAATAATTAATTGTATCAAAATTTTTCGATATTAAATAATCCAAATAAATATCTAATAAAGTAATTCATTCAATAGTAAAATATAAAATTATGTATTAATTATAAGAAATATTTCAACTTAAATATTAAACTTAATAATATATTCTCTTTTGTTTACTGATCAATAGTAAAATTATTCTTATGTACATAATTAGAAAAAATTAGTACTTGTTTATTTAAAAAATGAATAAATCCTATTTTATGCTTAAAATACTAAATTGCTGTTAGATGCATAATACAGAGATATCGTATTTTTTATTATTTATATAATTATGTTTTTTACCTGAAATAAGTATTTCTATTTGTTATTCTAATCGATATAATTTAAATTAACTTTCCTATTTGTTAAATTTTACGATATTATAGAAATAAACATGTTAACGTACATTACCTATTCCCTTAAATATTGAATGTATGAACATGAATTTAAAGTTATTTTGCTCTTTATTTTCTGGTAATTACGAAATCAGAGTACATAATATTTGCAAAAAAATTAAATAGGGTTTAATTTGTTTTGCTTTCTTTAAATTTTGTAGCAGTTTCTTTTGTGCGTAGTACAGCACATTAACAGCCATTGATTTACAGAAATAAGATTATATAAACGATTAACAGTTATAAAATACCTTATGGTAAAAAAAATTAAGTATTGTATATGTTTTAAAACAGAAGTGAAGAAAATTATGTATAAGTATTGGATCGAGATAAGAGAAAGTCTCTCTACACTGAGCGTACCCTAGTGCTGTGTTTCCGGACACACGTAGCAGTGCCAAAATATTGAACTATTGGATATTGTGATCCTTGTTCGTATCTCAGGCTCTTATTTCCAAAAAAAATTGTTGCCAGGAAAAGAAAAAAGACGGTACAGAGAGATGCGTGATTCGAAGTTGGACTGAATTTCCTCGTGCGCTCGACGGAGCGTCGACTCGCGGTGCAAAGGTGAGCGGGCATCGCCGGGTCGTCACTTCCGGTCGCGTCAACCGAACACAGCTCACCTCGTGGATTTACAAGTTTAATCAGAGATCCGTTAAAATTACGACTCTTTTTAACGATACGTGTAGAAGCACACCCGCAATAATTATCCCTGCACTTTTCACTCCGCAACCCGAGTGGAAAACTACGAGAGTCGCCCATCGTCCCCTAGAATGTACCGTCTCGTTTGCCTTGCCTTGATTCACTACAAACGTTACATAGATTAACATTCTTTTTTTTGTATTCTTCTTTATTTTTTTTCATATTGTCACTCGTTGAATTCACAATTGAGCTCGTAACAGGTTATGTGCCTCTTGTCATAAATACTGTTACGCTGTTAATACTTATAACAGTGTACTAAATTGGTATGACATTTTACGGAGAGTTATGAATTTTACCGTTGAAAACTATTAATTGAATCTGAGAATCCAAGAATTTTAGATTTTTTATTAGGTTGCTTAAAACATTGCTACTCATAATAGTTAAAACCAGAGAGTATTGAAGCGGAAATGAAGAAAAATCATTTAAGCATGATATTCAATGGTAAAATGTTTTATGCACCAAGACTTAAAATGAGAGGCTTCATT
This sequence comes from Ceratosolen corneri, assembly GCA_030522565.1. Classification (NCBI taxonomy): domain Eukaryota; kingdom Metazoa; phylum Arthropoda; class Insecta; order Hymenoptera; family Agaonidae; genus Ceratosolen; species Ceratosolen corneri. Next base: position 32,175 of record JAPYYT010000526.1, read on the forward strand.
AAAAATGTTTACTGATCATGATTCCTACTACAACTACAATCAGTACTGCTGCAGAATTAAAAATAAAAATAAAAAAATTCACGCATGCTTTTGACCACTATTAAATATATCTAATAATAATTTCAATTTATTTATAAAAATTTCTGAAAAATTTTATTTGCCCATGATTCAAATTATATTTTCTCTTCATTTTTTTATACCTACTAAATTTATATTAAGTAAATTTAGTTCTTGATCACTTTTCATTATGCACATTTTATTCCAAAAGCTAATAAGAAATCATTCAGATCAAATGCTCAATAAAGAACATTATACCTCTAAATAAATATTTATTTATTACCTATAAGATCTCTGTATTCGATACAATATATTTAAAAGGAGTTTGCAAGATCATAAAAATCATAACCATAACAAAAAATGGTTCCGTTAAATGCTATTTATTTTAGAAGGTCTTTAAAGACAATTAGTTTCAAATAATAGTCTACATTGAACTAAGTAATTTTAATGAGCGATAATAAATATAGATCAGTAAAATTTGAACTTAATATATTAAAATGAATAATGAAATCAAATTATTATATTCTGGTCACTATATGTCTATAATTATTTAATAGAGAATAAATTAATTGTTCAATATACGAAATCGATCATTTATTTATTTATAAAAATTAATTAGCATAGAACAAATCTTTTATTGATAAAAAAATTACTCGCGTTGAATTAAGTGAAAAGTAGATTGCATTTTAAAAAGGATCGTACTTTTAATAATATCGCACATAAGAAAATTAATTTAAGAAAATATGACTTTAAACAATTTTATAAATGAAATTAATGGAATTTGCCAATTAAAAAAAAAATGTAAATAAATTTTTAATATATATAATATAATTTATATAATAATATAATACGTAATAAATATAAATAATATAAATTATATAATAATATTTATATAAATTATTTTTAATTTAATAAAATATTGAAATAAAATTTTTAAATAAAATCAATTTACCTTATACAATAATTCGTATATTTCGATATATTCATTAAATAATAGACTCGACTACAATACTGTATACATATATTTAACTATTCTATTTTAAATTTTGAATAAAATAAAATTCATTTCATTATAATATTTGATATCTTTTACAGAATTAAAGAGTCCAGATTTTTCGTTGAAATGCAATCGTCATATTTTTTTGTATAAAGCAATTTTTGAAGTCATTTAACTTATTTGAAATAGTCATAAAATTAATGCATGTATGTAAATCACAATTATTCAATTTGAATTTTAATTAAATAATTATAAATATTTTGTTCATAAATTATAACTTCTTTAGGTACTTTTTGTGTAAAATGTTTAATGCATAAACTACTCAACAATACCAGTAAATTACTTAAATGGCTGCAATAACTTTAATATATACTATATATTTTGAATATTTCAAAGTAATTATATTTATGTTTTTAGATAGAGTGATATATTATGAAGAAATATTTTATCAAATTGAACGATTTACTTTTAGTAATAATAAAATAATATAATATGTTTAATATAATAAGTTTAATGCTATAATGTGAAAACTAGAAAGTAACTTATAAAAAACAGTACAACTTAATTAAATAATAGTTTTCTTAATTAGTAAATAAAACCGATATTACAGTAGTTAGATATTGATTATCTACTACATCAAATATACGAGCCAGAAGTCATTTATATCATTTCGTGTATTACCGATCCAATTAGTATTAAAAAAATCGATACCAATTTTCTTTTATTACAAGTAGGTATGCTATCGATGACAATTATTATTTATACAATATACGATGTTTTATACAACAGACTATATATTATTAATACTTTTGCAAGAATCGTCTTGATGCGATCGATCATTTCTCTCCTACATGGACAGCGCGTGAATTACTCATCACACAGTAATGTTTAAATAAAAATTATTTGAGCCTCCTTAATAATTCTATTTTTATTAGCTGGTAGGAAATTTTTTGTTTAACGATTTTTATTTTGAATACATGAATATACAAACTTATTCGTCTTTTATAGTGGATTATATACTTTAGTGGATCAATTTTCTTAAATTCAGATTTACAATTTTTAATGTTTAGATAAGAATATAATTTTAGTATTAACACATAGTGTTTTTATATATAAAATGATAATGTTCCAAAATATACAAATATTTTTTTTGTTGAACGATTCGTCTTTAGTAATTTGAAACGTACAATTAAATTAAGAAAAGGCTAGTTTTCATATTAAACAATAAGATAATATATATATAAAGTTGTTTTCGAAATGCAAATAAAAAGTCTTCCCACTAATAATATATAATTCAAACATAAATGAAAATTCACTTTATAGTATGCATAGTAATTGCTTAAATAAAACTAAAAATCATATTATTTCTAAGCGCAAAACTCATATAATCTTACCGTTAAATTCATAAACTTTTATTGATTCGTATAGATTATTTTTTTTTGCATTGCAAATTATAATATTCTTCTATACGTACCTTAGTCATGTTTAGATTTATTCTAGAAAAGAAATAAGTTCCAGTATTTAAAATAATTTGATCATATTTAAACGTAATACAATTGAAATCATTACCTTTTAAATTATTAAATAATAGACTTTTATATGTGTAAAACTTTAAAATTATCTGTTTATGCTAGTGTTAGCAAGGCCATAAATTATGTACTATAGTATCACTGTTTAAAGAAAATAGCAAATCAATTAACATTTTTGCTTTAATTTGACTAAATATAAAGAGTCTTAATTATAATTCTTATTGATCGTCGTTGAGTCACTACTTTAAATTCTGTAACAATTAATGAATATTTTTGAGTTTTTATTTGCATCACAAATACGACGAAGACTAACGGATTGAAGTACAATCAAAATGTATTTTTTAAATGCAAAAACTACAGAGTTTCCGTTATAGTTTGGCATTTTACAAATAGTCAAATTAATTTGTTACAAACTTACCAATAACATATTCTGTCGTTGTTCATTTTATTCGCCTTCGTCGTCGTTGGGCCGATTATCAGTCGTCTCATTTTGCGAGTTCTTTTGATACGCACATACATAAGAGACAATGGGTCAATTCTTGGGAGCGATGCTTTCTCTCTCTCTCTTTTTCCTTCTCTCTCCTCCTACCCTCTCGCCATTCTTCTCAATCTACCTGTCCATCTATCCATCTCTCTTTTATACCGACACATATACCGTCTGATATGTACAAATTGCACATGCCATTGTATCGATATGATATTCAAAAGTTTGCTGGTGCTTTACAGTAGTTCACGCGCTACTTTTTAGTGCTATTGAAACTATATTTGCATTTATATTTATTGATAATAATTGCTGAATAATTTGATTATTTAGATTCTTTTGAATTTTTTGATATTAGCTAGATTAATATTAGAGTCAAGATATGCTTTTATGAAAAAGCATCTACGGATGGTTATTAATTCGATTATTTAGAGAAATATTTTTATTTATAAAAAATGTTAAGATTAAAAATATATTTGTTTGTGATGCTATCAAAGTATAATAATTCTACGAAAATTCAAAATTTATTGATGATATTAATTACTCCATAGATGTATATTAGCTCCTAATTTTTTTCTGATTATTATCTATTATTAATTTATCATTTTTTATTATTGTTTTCGAAATAACTTATTTAATAAATAATAAATTATCAAATTTATTTTAATAATACAAATTTTGCATGCACGAAATGCCCTGTCTACACTAGTAGTGACATGATCATGCATGCATTAATTAAAGTAGAATGTACGATGTTTTATATAAAAATCTGTTATCAATATAAAATTATACGTCTAGCACATTGATTATTTAACGATACAGATAATTTTACTCTCTACCTTATGAAATAATCATCTTTATAATTTCCTATGTAAATATATAAAACTTGATTATCTATTCATTGATTAAAGAACAATATGAATGATGGATAAATTTATTTCATTTACCTAAGTAATGAAGAATATTTCCGTAGATCATTAAACTAACTCGCTTAAAGTGTAAGAATAATTATCATAAATCTTTGAAATTTTGTCACATAATGTAGTGGTATTGGCATATTGACCTATGCCAAATTGTTTTCACAAATTTGGTCCAATGAGGTTCTACCCATTACTTTCATATTGTCAATAATATTTATATAATAATTTTGTTCAGCTTGCAACATACATCAAGTTACTCAGCACTTTCGTTTATTTGAAAAAAGAACAAAAAAATAGGAGACACTGTCGGAAAAGTAAGCGATAAATCAGTCATGCAACTAGAAAGGTCAGGAGCGAGTGGGGTAGATTCTCGCCACCCGGCATCTTCATCAACGTAAACACGCTAAATATTTTTGATTGTCGAGACGAGAATGCCAAGAGGAAGTGAAGATCATCGGCGCATAATTCAGTAGAAGCAAAAGGCTACATATTGGCGAGCGGCATTTGTAGAGAGAAAGGGTGCAAGATCCCTCGTAACGTAACGCGATACGAATTGTTGAGGTGAATTAATCTCACCGGTCGAGGATCTGAGCTACCGAATCGATGCGCACGACATCGAACGAACACCCAGGGACAGAAGGTCGCGATGTCTTTTACGAGCAATTTTTGGTCTCCTCTCCCTTGCTCTATCTCAATCTATCTATCTTTCTCCTCTCGGAAGATTCCTTTACCATATCTCGATTGTACTTCCCGGGATATTATACTTTTTCGTACTTCGTGGATTCGGTGAATGGGTATGAATGGTGAAAGAATTTTAGCAAAAAATACTGAAATTTAGAACCGAACTTGATTAAATAATTCATAAGCAGATTGTATTGAATGCATCAGGAATTTTTGCTATTTTTTGACACGGATTTTTGTCCAATTCTGTATTTCCGATCGTATATTTTATTTTATATTCAACTATGCTACGCGTAGTTTTTATGATCATTCTGAAAAAGTTCACGAATATCAGTGCATAAAATGACAGGTCTTTAATGTGCATACAAAATTGAAACAGTGCCTCACATAACAAACGTAATATTATTTATAATATATCCACATGCGAATGCACGTACGTACACACGCACATAAAGGCTCATACTCGTACCAACATTATAATCTCAACTATCGAGAAATTCTTTAAAAACTAAATAAATTATTATTAATAAATAAATTAATAATAAAAATGAATAATAAATAAATTGATGTATTATTATTGAAAGTAATTGATCTATGTAAAATTTGCCTTCGTGACGTGAGTTTCGAATCTATTTAATAGATTTGAAATTATCTTTAATAAAGCTTCAGAGCAGTGCTTTAATCTTAAATGATACTATTTAATCGACAATATATTAAAGAACATAGGGCGCGATATATCATTATGAACGAACATATATTAAAAAAAATATTATTTAACAATAATATTAGAATATTGTTATGTTCTCATATTATAAATAATTATTATTACGTAATAGAAAAGTGGCTGATTTGAAAATACTATTAATATTGCGAAAATTATAGTCCTTAATACATTCTCAGATTTGTTCTAGTGTAGAACACATGAAGATTAACTTAATACTAATTATCTAAATACATAACGAAAAAGTCCATTAATCGAGGCTGATCGTTATCTATTCATAAAGCAATAATATTATTGTATTAAGCACTCGTGGAAATGTATTGCTACTTTCCTTTATTATCACGCCTCGATATATATTTAGTTCAATAATTAATTAATATTATATCTTGTACGTATATTTATGTCTTATACTTGTATGTATATAATACGTTTGTATGATTTTCATTTATAATTATTTATAATATCGCGTCATTTTGGAATATATATATTGATTAAAGTAAATACGCATATTCATATAATATAAAATAACCTTTGAACGTTTAGAATGCACAAATTTCTTAAGATAATAGGAAGTGTCGATACTTTTAAATGAAAAATTTGAAAGAAAGTATTTATTATGCTAAAAGATTCTCTTGTAAAACTGTCGTTCAACATTTTATTTAATGTCATTTACAATTAAATTCTAATATCATGCACTACTGTATTATACTGCATTTTGGGGAGTACTGTAAAAGTACCATGTTATTTCATATACAGAGCCACAAGTGATTTCAAAGAAAAAACATTCATTATGCATTGGCACATTCCCGATTGGTTGGACTTTCTTTCCATTTCAAAGCGTTGTGAAGCGATCTTTTCTTTCCCCACGTGGCTCACCTCCCCACCATTTACCTCTTTCGCACCTGCATGCCGGCTAGCTTTTAACAATAATAATTATTGTAATCCGCAGTTCTTGACAGAAAGAAAGGAGCGTCACTGAGAAAAATTTATGCCTCTCCAAGCAAAGCAGTATTTCCTAATCAGACACTTTTTGCAGATACGAGGCGAGCCATAAACACTTTATAAGTTATAAGCGTTGAATGGACGTGCCAATATCGACAGAAACTCGGCTCTCTTAAAATCTATTCCACACGCGCTCCGAAGCAGCACGTTACTCATCGGTTGAAAACAATTTCTTATTACTCGTCGGACCCCTCGCAATAAACCATTCAAAATTCCGTAAGCCCAATTCCATCGTCGGCATTGAGCTCATCGAAACCCGGACACTCGCGACTCTCGGTGGCGGCCTCTCATTACGGGCACACTTACGGCCGTGCACACAAGTCCGAATTCCTGAGGCTCGCGCGGACACTCGTCCCTGCAAAAAGCCCCTCGACTGCTTTCACTTGCGGCAGTTCATCAATTACAATGGCCGTGGAAGTCGAGTAGGGAATGCCGTGTGCGCGTCTCTAATGATCGGCCACGCAGTCGATGAGCGATCGTGCGTGCGCCGGAGCCGCGTAGCTATAAATTCGCGGCCGTCGCTCGCCTCATGGGCGTTCGCGCCTCGTTGCAAAGTGAAATCTCGCCAGCTGAATTCGAGGCCTGCGGGGGTTGGGCAGCAGGGTGGGGGTGGTGGTGTGGGGAGGGCGGTAGAGGTAACGCTGCCACATGACGTTGGCTATCAGGCCCCTATCAAAGCCGAGACAATCGGCTGGCGCTCTTACGGCTCGTTCGGGATCCTGGATTTATTGCTAGACGGGTTAGGCAATCGTCGAAAGCGGCTTTCTAGCAAGGCAATGCTTACGATGCTAACGGCCAGCTCGTTCAGTGCTCGTAAGGCGAGTAAGTGTGGCTTTCCATTTGAATGGAGGCCCTTAATAGCTAGAGAATCTTGGACATACGGCGTAGGCGAGTGAATAATTTTTTATTATTATAAAAGTTATCCGTCGGCGCTTTCGAAACTTCATTGAATCTGAAGCCAATAATTGTAAGGGAATATATAATACTCGTTATTTTTCACAATGCTTATTATTTAATTACTTTTATTGAATGGGCTCTTTATTTATACGTCAAGAAACTCCCATCGAGCATTTTATTTTTGATTGAAAAATTATCGCTTAAGAATCTTATCATCTATGATTTTGTTCTCAATGAATTTGTTAATATTTGCACCAATTTCAGCTATGCTAGTCAATCGCGCTGGCATTAGTCTTTCATTGGAAACTCAATGTTATTAGCCTAACTTGCTCCGTTCGTCTCGATTTTTACAAAATTCTTCCACTTCCTTTCATCCTACGTAAAATTCAATGCCAATTCATACTATACCGTCAATTACAAATAGCTTCGATCAATTATCCTCGTAACGGTCACTGAGGTATTAAATTATTTGCAAAGAGCACCATTATATAAATACTAATATTTTCTATTTAGCAAGTGCTACATCATCATAAATGTTTGCACAAGTAGATTTTAACGAAGGAATAAAAATGTCTCTTCAATTTCTTCATTTAATTTATTCTTTCTTATTATTATTTTACTTCCACCTTATCGGGAGACTGATTCTTATCTTCTCGTAATATTTTATTGGTACATTTTTATTTATAAAAATTTTTCGTTGAAATGTGCAATAACACCAGACGATTTTTTACATAAATATAAAAAGTCTGTAATACGAAGACACATTTAGGCTAATGGGAAAATGGGCGGTCGCATTTAAAATGAATTTAACTTGCTTCAACATAATTCAAAGCGACGGATGCATACGTAATTGTGTGCTTATTGAATAAGCGATAGAAAGCGTACTTATTATATTTATTTGCCTTGGTCAAAGAAAGTATAAATTGCTTAAAATTTATATTATTTTTGCAACTTGGCGAAAATTGCCATAGGCACTAACTATCCGATGCAAGTCAAAGTATACAGAATCACAAAATACAAAAACATACAAATGACAAACTTCTTTTTCTCATGAAGGGTATCCAAATATATAGCATAGAGTGATAGGTACGGGCTTATAAACATTGACGCATGAAAAGAGAAGCGACCTACGGCGCAATATGCAAAAAAGCAGGAGCGCAAGCGTCAATGGCGCCCTGCACGCATTGAAAAAGTCGAGAGCGAGAAGCTCGCGTGTATCTGAGGAAGAGGCGCACGTGCGGTCCGCCGTGACTCTCCTTTTTGTCGGACCATCAGTCGCGGATCTCAAGGAGGATCTCGTAGCATAGCCCATACCTTCTTCACTTGCTCGCTCCACCCGCATACTAAAGTCTGCTTTATAGAACGAAACAATAGCCATTATGTGAAACACTCATCGAGTTCTTGGGTTAGCGGTGCCCACGGACACGGGAAGGCTTATAGGTTACTGCCTCCTTAAGGGATATTTATTTATTTATTTATTTATATAGTTACGCCACAGGTGTCTTCTTTCCCCGATAACAAAGCACGGCCGACCGGTTCATGTGACTCGGCCGTGCCGAGATTTACGTCCGAAGCGTAAATCACGCCTGTAATTCATTTTCGCACAATTTTTACACAACTGCCACGAGTCGATGGAGGCCTTAACGTGCTTTCAGTATTTTGAAGAAATTCAGAAGGAACTGATGTACTGCTCGAAGCTTAATTTATAATACGTTAAATATGACTACTCTTATTATCTCGGGCGTTCTTTATTCCCTCGCCATTCATTGAAGTGCCCCGTTATGCGAATAGTTTAATATTATTTATTCTTTAATTAAGAAAAAGTACTTTTAAATGTTTCACAGATAACCGTTCGTATAGTAAAATATTATAGACATTGCCTTTTCTTTAGGCACATGAGGCAGCATCTATACTTCAGTCTCTCGAATGTGACTAAAGGTGCCGATTGATTAACTGCTAGTTGAGTAATAGAAAAATAACAATTTAAAAAACTCCACGATATATATAATAAAGCGAATGCAATAACTTTACAGTCGTAAGCCTATCGTTTAATTTCCTCAAGTCAAGTTTACCAATTAACATGCACAACGTAAATGGATGATGGATGCGATACATATGAGTAAATAAGCCTGGTTTAACGTTACCGACAAATAAATCCTACGACTCTCGGCGAAATACCAGATCTGAAATGGCCCATAAAAAGTCGTAGTAGCAACTCGAGATAAACACTATGGTTGAAAATCTCAGTTAAAGTATAAGCTGTAGGCTTCGCTCGCTCAAGTATCGATAATTAAAAAGAACCGCGAAAAGAAGCAGCCCCTTTCCGCGCTCGGCATCGATCACAATTGAGACTCAACAGCGTCGCAGAGAAATATCCTGAGAGCGCTGAAAGTGGCACATTATAACACGAAAATGGCCTTCCGATCGACTCGCATACGACATGTTTATACGGGAAGTCGGAGGACAGGTGCACCCAAGCGCATTATATGGCGCGCGGCGGAGGGGCCCAGCATTTATGCCTTAAGGACAATCGTGGGAATTCCATTATGTAGCCCTTGAATGGCTCATTCCCGTCAATCGGCCGGTTGGCTTCCTCCGAGAACTTGACAGATCAATCGCCCAGCTGATTGGCCGTGCCGCCGGACCCATTCCCGTACCCATTGCAGGGCCCATCGTCAGATTCACGATTCGAGCACGACTTCCTCCCCTATCATTTCTCCCTCGCCTCTTTTCTAGCCAATGAGCCAAGCGATTTCTTCGCTTTTCCATGTTTTTACCCTTACCGTCCATTTCCACGCAATTGAAGCTTTGGCACTCTTGACACGCGCACACCTACTCTTACCGAGCAATTTAGGAACAAACACCGACGAAATCGCAGCCGCACTCCGAGTATGTTTAATCAAAATAATTGATGTTTAATAAGAATCTATGAGACGCACGGTCGAATGTTTTATAAATCTCGAGCGAATATTATTTTTTGTGGGCTCACTCTTAGCACTGCTTATCTTATAGCTACATTTCCAAAAGTAATTATGATTTTGCTACAGTCATCATATTCTCAGTCATTAATGTAAACCTAACGACGGTCACTGCTTTGATTTTGATAGAATATATTATTCGCTACGTCCTCAAAATCAGTAACCTTATTTTGATATTTCCGATATTCTTAGACTAGCAATTTTCGTCTTTGCACAGTGAAATAACGGCGCTGAATATTGAAAATAATAATTTGGAAATTGTTTAAAAAGGAAATAGTGATAGAACCAATCTTTACCGATAAAAGAAAGCGTACATTCAAATAAGAATGTTTCGATCAAATACAGTGGACTTGATCATTACGTCCGTAGTTTGCATACTTGCACGCTACGATATCAAACCACGAATCTAAATTTAACGAATTAGAATTATTAATAAAATAGCTGCAAAAATTTACAATTTCGTGTATATTATAATATTGATTGAACAATGCTCCGCATCACCGAGCAATTTATGAAAATACGGATAAATTACCGCTAGCCAGATTTCATAAGCAATATGGACAAAGTCCGAATGCCCCAGAAACGGATGCCCCTCAATAATAAATAAAAGCCAATTTCCCACTGGGAATGATTCGATTATGAAAATTCTTCGGATCGATACGTGGATAGCACTCAATCCTACTGGGCTCGGCAAAATTAAGCGCACCCTGCGTCCGATCTCGGGCTGCCCATCAAGAGCAGCCTTTTTCTTCAAGTGGCGCGTGCCCACGCCGATCGCTCCAATATAACTGTAACGTAGATGGGATGAGGGCCAGATCGGCGCGCGCTTTCTCGTAATTGAAAACGTCTTCTCTCTCTCTCTCTCTCTCTCTCTCTCTCTCTCTCTCTCTTTCTCTCTCTCTTTCTCTCACACTCTCTTTGCCGCGCCATCTTGCGTTTCAATTGGGAGCTCGGGGATGTAAAGGAAACGTCGGCGGATAATTGCCTGAATGAACGAGACAAACGATTGATAGACCTCGCTGTGACGCTCACCCGCATCTTCCGACGATTTGCCCGATCGCGAACAAGCCACGCGCGTCGACCATTACCTCGCTTGCATTTTCCCTTTATGTACGTCGAGCTAGATTGAGATGCACTTTTGGATATCTGTTTCCTTTATTCGTCTCTGTGGTGTTTTTCATTTCAATTACCTCTAGCTTTCAATTTATAACTGTGCTCTTTATATTACGACTGATTTCTCAGTCAGGCGACACGGACTATTATTATCAATATAGGAAATAGAAGTGTATGTGAAATTTGAATGTTTCGTAATGGCATTAAACATTATTTATAATAATAAATATTACCTGTATGTTGATCAAAATTTAATTTCCATAAAATGACGAATTGAATATTTAAAATTCATGACAATTCTCAATAGACTCCTTTTAGCCTCTCATTTTTTGTTAGATTTAATACCTTTAATGTATCGCGTTATTTTATATGAAAAAAATCAACAATTTTCATCACCTTCATATATGAATAAATACACGCGGCCGCACACACGCACGCACCTACTAATGCAAACACACATCTATAAATATTTATATATATATATATATATATATATATATGAGGTCATTGGATTTATGTTCACTAAAAGTAAATTCGAATGACGCTGTAAATTAATTCTTTTTACGAATGCAAATTACCCAATCTGACGTATATATTAACAACGAACTTCAGAACGAATTCATCGTTAATATATATCTACGGAATAATAAAACCATCGTATAAAAATTATTTATTTATGATATGAGACGCATGCGCGGCTAAAAAATTATCCCTATATTAGCTATAGGTTAAGCTGTATTTAAAAAATGGTTTCCGCATGCATTCCCATAAGCCAGTACCCAGTAGCAAGCAAGATTTTCACGTCGGCCACTTCCATTGTCAATATTAAGCGCTCTTTCTCTTGCTCTTCTCCCATAGGATGCTGGACAGCTACGAGAGGGGCGAGGTGACACCGCCACCGCCGGTGAGCAGCTACGGGGGCTCCCCGGGTCTCCTGGCGCTTCACTCATCGCTCTACGCGACACCTACGTCGCGGGCCTTCGACATCGACTTGGGCATCGACGGTAACGAGAGTCCCATGTCCGTGGACACGCAGATCATACCGGTGACTATTTACTTAACAATAACCAACTTGTCGCCATGCCTTTATGAATTAAATCTTCTTTCTCTGTCGCTTGGAGGCAAATTGAATTCCTGGATAATCGCTCCTCTTCCTGCTGGATGTACGATGTAAGAGCAGCAATTACGAGGACAAGCGGATAGGTTTTGTCGCTACGTCCTTATATTCGTCTGACTAGTCTTCTTAAAGTTCTGCAATTTTTTTAAGAAAAGTGCAGAAAACGCTAAGAGAATGGAGGTGTATTTCAGGCATAATTCAAAGGTTGTAATGAATATAGAGTTTTATGTTTATAATTCTATTTAAGCTCGTTAAATTTAATCGTCATGGCGATCATATTATTCATAATTACAAACCAAGCCATGCAAATTCGTTTTAATAACATTTAAATTAATGTTAATAACAGGTCCCACTGTACAGAAAATGTTGGTTTTATTTACAAAGTTTCATTGCTGGATAATAAATACCGATATATTGAAGATTGGGACAGGCAATTTACAAATGCTTTATCATCTTTCGCGTGAGATTCAAGTCGTAAAAGATTTGGTGAAATAATTATTGAATTATTGTCTGACTACGCAAACGTTTGAAAATTCATTATTTTTAAAATTAAAGGCTATTAGTGAAGAAAAGCAGTATGATATAAAAGAAACGTACCGATAAATTGTATAAAATAAATATCAATTATGCGTCTACTTGCAAATTTGGTATATTGATATATAATGAATACAGTACTTTCAAAAAGCAAAAATGTTATAATACTTCTTTGTAAAACATTGATACAATAACACTTATGCTATAATAGTTTTACTACGTAATCAAATAATTCAAAACTCGCGATGATAAGAAAGACTGTGCATAACATATAAAAACATGTTATCCTTACAACCACAGTAAAATAATTCTAAATCTGCCGCGTCGATTGATTTTAAATTCATTTTAATAACAACGGTAACAAGAAAAAAATAATAGTAATGATGATAGTAATAATAATATTAATTATAAGATTAATTAATGTCTCGACAATACGCGACAGTTTAATAAACATACTAAGAAATGTAACGTGCGAATTTGATTTTTCATAAAATCCATAAAATATAAACATAGAAGTATACCAGATGCCTGCATTAATATATATATATTGAAAAGTATCTGCTACAACATTTCTGACTAAAAATCGCTAATATTGTAAATCATTCATATTTATTAGTAGCTCTAATAAGAAACTTTTATTTGAACTTAATGACGTAGCTCATCTTGTAGACTTTATCTGAATGTACGAACAACGAGGTTTCATCTTTCGAATGATCTTTCGAAAAAGCTTTGTCTTGAATATTGATTTTATTAGAATTTGCAATTCGCGAACAATGATAGCTGCGCACATCGAAAATAGCCTCGGCAGCAATTGAAAAAGAAAGGCTTACATGCCTCTCATTCCCCGGCTAAAATGCCCCGACCAATGTAATTGACACTCGAGATAATTATAAAACCGAGCGTTGTTCGTCCAGATACCGGGAATGCTGAGTGGTCCGGCGCAACAGCGCCTCGAGGACATGTCGTGGTTGGCCTCGGGTCCATCGCTTCAGGATTACCAGCAAAGTCTGGGCCCAATGTCCGCCGGGGTGAAGATGTGCCATCCCGGGAATGGATCAGCTGCCGCCCGGAGCCTCAAGGAGCAACGCATACGACGACCAATGAATGCCTTCATGGTTTGGGCCAAGGTCGAGCGTAAGAAGCTCGCCGACGAGAATCCGGACCTCCACAACGCAGACCTTAGTAAGATGCTCGGTGAGTCCAGGATTTATTTACAGATGCTTTCTAATCACCCTTTTGTTTCTATGTATTTTCGCCTCTTATCCGGTACATTTCTATTCGGTCTCTGATTTCTCAGTGTCTTAAGTTTGAACCTGAAATGCTAAATACGGAGAGTGACAATATTTTCTAGCAGATTTACGTCTCCATAACTGCAATCGCAAATTGAGTATAGTATAAAATCGGCAATTTGTCGTTTATTTAACCTGTATTGTTTATACGGCAAATAATATTCATAAAAGTTATGCAGTCGCAATGATTTTGAGCGCCATCAATTTCCAATAAATTTACTTGCATTACCGTATTGTATTTAATTATAAGTTATTCTAAAGCTTGACATTTGTATATTGAATCATTTATTTCAATGCAAACATACAAACTATCGCCTTAAATTTATACGTGTATCGCTAAATTTTACCGATCAATTCTACAAAAACAATAAAGTTAAATATTTAAATTTCAAAAGTTTCCCACATAGCCGAGTGTAAGAAAAAGCAAGATAACGTGAGCGTTAGCGAAAAGTGATTATAAATTTCAATAAATTATTCCAGCACTGTAATTACTTGTTGACATTGAACGAATTAATAACTACCTTTTCAATAACTGTTATGATTCATCAACTTATAGAAACTTTCATGAACGAACTTGATTTTAATTAAGGTTAATACTGAGGTTATTTAAAATTTTCTAAGTAACCCGGTTACGATTAACTTCAATTTTTTGGTAAAATGCAAACAAAATGTGAATTTCCCATCTATTATTATCATTCTAATTCGACGCCTTTGATCATCAAAATCGCTCACGCACAAGCACTGCTCGAATAAATAGAAACGAAAAAATCACGTCATTCTTCAATTAATTTTATAGATCATATCTAATTCCGATTCCATTGAAGATGTTTTTCTCTAAATCGTACGCCGCTTTCAGCTAATTAAAGCAGTACCGTTTTCTAAAAAACGAGCCATAGCAAAACCCACTAATCATGAAGGTTATTTTTTCGTCTCGTGCGAGGATAAGCATACGCGGCTTTCCTACTGGAAAAATAAAGTCGTGAAAATCTCAGACAAGAATCGCCGGGGAAGCCTTTTTCTTCTTCTATGGGAATAAGAAAGTCGCGCAACTGGGAAAAGAATAGTTATTATTTTAATTATAACACCCACGTGAACGGAATTCCTATTTACAATGAAAGGAAAAGAGATCCATTTTTTTCATCCACGTTTGCGCGAATTGTCTCGACATTGACGGTACCTCGACCGATCTTCACGACTCTTACAGGTTGCTCTAGATCACGTTTCGAATCAAGGTCGATTTAATCCTGAAGAAAACTGCTCGGTACTCGTATAAAATCAGCGTCCCGAGGTCGGGAGAGGGAGACTGGAGTTACAGAAGGAAGAAGAGAAAAAATTCACCTTGCCTAAGTAAACTCCGTCGTTAGGTCAGATGCTAACGATTACGAAATCCTTAGCAAAAGTTAACAGTAACTTTGCACTTTACTTTGTTCTAATAGCCTCGGTACATGGTACAATTACATCGCTTCTTACCTAGAGATATAAGCAATATATGTTAAAGAAAAGCCTGTTCGCCGTTGTTAACCCATTGTGTATGACGCCTTTTAAAATTTTATTAGTCATTCCATTTAAATCTTAAATAATGAAATACTTTTAAATCGAGCATTGATCCTTTCTATACACATTTAATAATTTCATAAACGAAAAAATTCCGTTTAAAAACTAAATTATTGAAAAATTACCTCATCATTATGATACTCGTTTGATAATTCAATTAATAGTTATCATAACTTCTAAACATAATAAGCTCAATTTACTCATAAGAAATAAAACGAACTTTATTAACCACCTTTGATGATTATACTAAGTAATTGCATAATTATAGCCTAATTTTTCAATTGGCATTACCAATAATTTCATAAGATATTTCTTCAAATAATTATAAAAATTTCATACCAACTTTCATAAGATTTGACAAAAATTTTATGATAAGCCACCAATTCCAATGAGAATTTAAAGTAATAATCGACAAGAATCTTGGCCTTATTGAATATCCTTCATAAGTGTTTTCTTTCGTTATTTTTATTTAATATCGGTATTTAATATTGATGAAAAATGAAAACTAATCTTTTATAAATGAAACTTTCAAATATCTAAATATTATTTAAAATATATTTCTCTTCCAATAGTTTTATATATTTATAATTATGTCTATTTTACTTCAAATTACTAACAGGAATAATATAATACATTGATGTTTCAATTGTGGTACAAAATTTTAGAAATTGAAATTACATGTCATGCTTTCTAATAAAATAACTATTTATATACACAAAAATATACTAAGGATAATTTTTACGTTCAAAATAACTTGTAAGAAATACTTAATATTAATATAAATTGTATAATTGAATATTATATAGTTCACTAGTAGAATGGACGATGTATCTTGATGAAATTAGCACCACAACAGTTGTTTTAATAATTGTTTCATATAATTAAGAATGTTTACAGAAGAAGCATTTATATAGTTTACTTAAATAATGTTATATATATAAGTTTTTATACATGTACGATTATTTTTTAATAAAGTAAGCTCGTGTAATACCTAGAAATTTTTTAGTAAAAAGTACAATTTTCATTCTTTACAAATTTTTGATACTTATGTTTTAATAATATGAATAATTAATATGCCAAATATTGTCTGCAAATTTTCTCTCACGTTTTATATGTATCTCATGCTTAAATACAAGAAAGTCACAATCTTGTATTTCACAGGACTTTTCATGTATGTTTTTACATACACAACAAGAAATTGCTTTTAAAAACCATTTGTTGCTGTTTGTTTGCAAATCATTTAATTTCAAATGAATTTTACTAAAATTTTCGCTATTACATCATTGAATGAAAAATATATTTCTACTTCATTTTTAAAGGGCTCTAACTTTAAATAACTAACAAATGATTTGCTTGTTCAAGTAAACACATTTTTTGCAATTAATAATTTATATTAGAATACCGGGCAAGCCATTGCTGGCTCTAAAGCAAATTCAACGATCTATAATACTTCAAACATTGCACACGAACGTGTTTTAACATAATTCAAATACGAATGTGGTTGAAGGAAATACCATTAGCAATACCATTTATAATTAATCGGCAAGTTTACCTTAAAATGGCAAAGGGATTTCACATTAGGACTATTGGAAATTTATCCTTGCAAATACAATAAACGAGCTTCCACGTTGAATATAAGAATTTCTAATTAATTGAATGATTGGCAACGGCGGCGGCACTCGAATCCACCAGGAATAAGCTCGTTCGGGCTTGAATCGCGAACAAATTCTCAATCTACAGCAAATACAATGATATTCGTCGATGTCGAGAACCAATTTTTCGAGGCCAGTCGTGGCGGGCGGACACAAGGTAGATACGTGGAGGTCGGAGCAACCAAGTGGCCACCGGGTCTCTGCGTCTAGACCTATATATCATTGGCTCGAAGCATTCGCTCGAAGTTCTCTTGACTCCTCGTTGCGCGCGGCTCTGTGCGCGGGCAGCCGCGTAAATCAAACGAACCACCCGCGCGTTCGTCGGCGCGCACCTATGGAAAACTCATTGCCTCTCTCAGATCGACGCTGTATTAGCGCAAGACGCCGCAACCCAGCGATTATTATGGGCCTCGAGTATCCTCCGCCTCCACCAATATAAAAGCTTCGACTTATTTCTATAATCTCATTCTCGTTCTTTCTTCATTTGTTCTTTATTTCTTTATTTCTCTTTTTTCCTCGTCCGCCTCCGTTCTCATACACTACGACTATCTTCTTATTTCGCCATCTTCCCTTAGCCGCCGGACTACGTTCCTGCGTGTGCGCATGTGCGTGTGCCTTTGATGCAGAATTGCCTTGCGAGCACATGTGTCCCGATTATTTTTTCGCAGTAGTAAACTCGGAACCTCCTGCATATTCATGCACGGCGATTCGTAACGTTTTCAATACGCCCATATAACGAAGCGAATTTTCTGTCTCTGTGTATGACACTTGCAAACGGAAATCGTCTTAGGGGCGAAAAATCCTTGAATCCCCGTCAAGGACCTGCACTTTGTTCCCCTTTATCTGCTTAATTCGCCTTTATTTTTTTCCATTTCTTTTATCTCTTTATGAGACCTAATACACTCATTTATATTAAACATTATGATCTCTTGATATTCAAAGGTTATCCTTATATGAGTAATAATGTTAATTTTTTTTTTATGGGGAAAGGCCTCGTTGTACTTTTTAAACATTGTGTCATTCGTCTATTATTAGGTATCATTTAAAATTAAAATTTATACTCATTAGCAACATTTATTTAAAAGTGTGCTATACCATAAAGTCTAGAAAATCGACACATGACTTTTTTCAGTTGAATAATGATTATTAGTATAATAAATAATAGTATTGTAAGCTTTTATAATGCTCGCTTCATATACATGCGTAGAAGGTCTAACCAAGTTTCTCCCGATAAAACAATTCAAAAGATAGAACGTATTGACTATAGTTGTCCATTGAACTCGTGAATATGGTGATACAATAATAATAATACGTCTAAACAATGAAAAGTTGCAAGAATAAGTTTTTTTTATTTTTTTCTTTCATAATTAAATGAGGTTTGTTTGTCGTGATATTGGATATTTTATTTGAATTTCACAATTGATTATAACATAACAAATAACATTATAAAAATTAACTACTATTGATTAATTGTCTTTTAATAAGTAAAAACGATAAAATTTAAAACAATTATCTATGAATTAACAGATAATGAACGTTATTTTTAATATATGTAGTCCCTTTGATAAGTTTCATTATTTTAATATTACTTTTTATTCTTATTCCATATTATTTTATATTATTTATACAGTCACAAATATGCTTTATTATGCGTGTATGGTTTATATTAAATTATAACTGTATTAATATTGACTGTATAATATTATTATGTGTATCTATTCGCATAAATGCGACGACGAATTATAATAATCAAGTTTGTTATTCGCTAATCAATATCAGTATTATTGGCCATGTTCCTGTTTGTTCGTGCCTCTTTCATATCATAAATCCTATTGTTGAAACTTTTCATTTAATTTTTTTCTTATGACTTTATCTTGAACCAGATTGTACAGTAGTATTTTTAAATTTAATTGTAGGAAGCTATGTAAGTTTTTCTTGGTTTTATAAAATGCTACGTATTTAATATATTTAGTTATAGTATATTATTTGTGTTTATAGAAATACTTATAAACCACTGACGTATCTGTCGTCTAAATATTAATTAATCATTGACGCAAAAGTCCATTATATTAAACTTCAAGTGTTATTCAAAAGCATCAGAAAATCTTTAGTACAATAAAATAAGTTAATAAAAGTAACGTATTCTGTCAAAGTTAATGGGTTTTTCACTAAAATTAAAAAAAAAACCACATGTATTCGGTACTTAATATGTGGGATAAAGCTGCTTATTAAATCATTCGAAATTCTCGATTATATCTCAATTACATTAAACATAAAATATTATAAAATATAATATTAAAAAAGTCGGAAAAATAAACTATAAAAGATTATCTTGTCCATGTAATCTCTTCAGTATGATGTAAGGAGTATGCTAAAAAATTAAACAGTTTTTGGAGAATGGAAAAAATTGCGATTTAAATGAAAAGAATTTTACATAATCGTTATTATTCCAATTATTCCTTGATCATAATTTAAAAAAATATAAAAATTAATTCATAATAGTTTGGACTTGAGATGAGGAGAGTCCGCGTCACAGTCATGATGGCAGACTCTTATAAAATCTTCGAGCATTATCATTAGCTACGAATAATCGATTAAATATTGACTGCTAAAAGTGCTCTAACTTCTCTCTAAGGAACCGCGAATGCCAGTTGAAATAATTGGATTCGAATCCAAAGTATTCTCTTATAAACAGCCTCTTATAAGACAAAAGCCGAAGTATTGAACAAGGGCACCGAAAAGAGGGCAGATGTTCATTTTTCCAGACAACTCCGTGTGCCTCTGTGTACATGTGCGTCTACACGCGCATTGCAATCGGCGCGTCGGAGATTCCGACGTGTAGCGAGCATTACACGCGTGCGAATGGGCATTTCGTGTATTTTGCAGATTCGTGCCAGCGCGCAAAGGATTTAGTTGAGACCGCGACTGAGGTGAACGCGCCGATGGGTTTGAGCTCGAGTTGTTGCTCGAAACGTTGGCTTCGCTAACGCCACTCCGTCGTGATAACTGTGAATTTTGCCATCTCAAAATATTACCTGAAACGAAGCAATTATCAATTCTGATTTTAATGGCTTGCGATTAAAAGCTGGTCCTCGAATTTAATCAGTGTTTTCAGTGTTCGAATGGGAGCTGAATTGGATATATGTTGGATTATATAAAACTTGGGCTGCACAGAGATAATGTTCCAATAAATACTAGAAATTATGTAGGCATGTTTTTTGCGAACTTTAATAATGATGTTTTATTAGAGTGGGTATTAGTTTCGTTTATATATAGGTGTAAAGGGGAAAATGAGAAAATTAGTTATGATTGGCACGTATTGAATTCATTTATAATTATTATTAGTTTATTTCAATAATAACAATTAGTTATAATAATTATTAGTTATTACGCTTTTACATATAACTGATCTGCGTTTTATAATATTTATTTATATATTGTATTCTATAATACTTCAAACTCATTTTTTTAAATAGAATTTTTATAATTACATCATATCGTAGGTTATTCTACCGCTGATACTTTTAATAAATAGGTAAATTAATGTGTGTGTGTGTGCGTGCGCGCGCGCGCGCGCGCGGATGCATTTGTTTATTAAGACATTTAAAAGTATGTTTGCAATGTTTATTATATATAAGAGGAACATTAGGATAAATATTTAGTTAAAATCATGAACTTTTGAAATATTTACAAGGCATTCTTTTAATATAAGTTTTAGATAAAAATATTAAGCTCTTCAAGAATAGGATGAAATAATTTTTGCCATCTCAAACTTCGTTAAGAATGCGTAAATAATGCAAGTCATTGTTATGAAATATTTTGATGTGATAAAACTTAAAAGCGATTTATCATTGAACAATGATATACGTGAGTATTACATTTTTAAATTTAATGAATACGATTTAATGTACTCCCTAGAAAGACTGACTTTTTTTAGATTTATGGTGATACAAAAGAAATATTTTTACATTTTAATAATATTTGTTGAGAAATATTTTGTATGTTCATTAGAATTATTCTTATTCTTACAATTAATAATCAATAACGTCTATAAGCTATTGCTTGGTTTATTGAAAACGGCCTCATAAATTTAGCATTAAAGTTTTCTTCTTAAAGAAAATGTCGCCATAGAAATTCTTACAGGCTATTTATTACAAATAATGAATCATTTATTATTATTATAATAAAATTATTTTATCCCTTAATATTAACAGCCTTGCATTAATTAAAATTTTTTAAAATTCCATTACCATAACTATACGACAATAATCAGTAATTCGAAATGTATTCCAATATCGAATTTAATTAAAGTTATTGTTATTGTATTTTCATTTTACTCTTTACAAATAATAATACTTATAATAAAAGGAGTGTATTAATTTTCAAATATTTCCTATTGAAATTTCATTATATTACAAAATTATTTTTCACTGTTCTAACAAGGATAAACGACAAAAAATAAAGTTTCTTTGTCGATTTCTAAATATATAAATACATAAATAAATACATAACGATATTATAACACTATATTTGAGAATTTGAAATAATGCATCAATACAAGTGTTATATTCTGCCGAATAAAAAGAATACAAAATATTTATTAAATTTGCAAGTGAAAAAATCACTTTGATAATACAATCTTTTGTTCTTCACGACAAACCTGATGACGTACTACCGAATAATATTCCGACTTTCCATTCGGTTTGCCAATCCATATAAAACCATTCACATAAGTTGAAAAAAATAAGCGAGAAAAAAATTAATGCAAATCCAAGGCGAGATATCCTTGAATATTATCTTATTGAAATAACCTCGGGAGTGTCGGGAAAACGAAATAAAGTAACAAAAAGTATAAGAATAGAAGGAAGATGGAGGTAACAGAACGACAATCGATCGAGTGTGTGGGTCTCATATCCGGTGACACGCGTGCTCGCGCATCTTTATTAATCATTCCCTACTGTTACCTCCCGCACCACTACTTTGTGCGCTCTAAGATCCTCATGTTATGGATTGCATGATGTCGTCGTGAATTCGCGATACTTTTCTGGCTCGGGACCTGAATCCTGACATTGCATGAAAAATATTTACTCGCTCCTTAAATAATGTCGTGGCCCCGGAAAAATATATCATCATCTTTTGGCTTGCCGATTATAAATTGATCCTCGTTCTTATAAAAAATAAAAGCAAAAGATATGTACGCTACACGAGGATAACATTATAGTAATCAATACTAATCTCACTAGTGCTAATATTAGAAGTGCCAGGGAAGATTCATAAAGTCAGAAAGATAAAGAAAGATTGATGAAGATTGCCACGTAATCTTAGATCGAGTTCTAAACTTCCATGTCATCGACAAACCTAATAATTATTAGTGAGTACGTGAAATGTTTTACATATACTGAACAAAATTATATTTCAAAAAAATTCTTAATATCCATGTACAACTATAAATTCGTCGGCCACATGAATTTAATTTTTTTTTTCATTTTTTTTTTTTTTTGTTATAGAATTTGTTTGTTCAATAAAAAATAAAACTTTTATTTGCTTGATTATATAGCTTTCCGTCTGTTAAAAATAAACTTATTTTATAGTCCTTAGTATAGCTAATACAATAGATAGTGATTGGAATATATTACTTATCGTGTTATTTGCATATAAAGTAAAAGTAGAAATTACAGCTTACAGTTAAATTGCTCTTCGCATGTAAAGTAATAATTCGATTATTTCTAAATATTTAAAAAGCGCTAAAGCCAATATCCATAGTTTTAAGTAAGAATCTTTTTATCTTTATCGTATAGTGCACACTATTAAGACAATTCAAGCTATCATAAAACTTATGCGTATTTCGTACGTACGAAAAAATTATCAAATAAATATGTATATTGTCATTCAAGTGTAATTGATAATTCCATTTTATCATTCACATTTTTCACACATATAATTACAATATTGTTACCTTGCAATTAACGCTTCTCCGCGTGAGTAAACTGCATTTGACTTTTAGATATTCCTCGATAAACGTACTTTTCGTCATTCGATTCACTATTGTGCTTCAAAATAACCAATGATTCCTTTATCCATTCAATTGTTCGCCAAACGCGAATCCGTATATATTCACTTCCTACACAATTATTCGAGTATCGAGGTACGAAGGTAGGCATACGTATTACTCTTCCTAATGCGACGGCGCGATAAATCCCCATGAAAAAGGAAGCGTCGTTGCTAAATGTGAAAATCTCCAACGGCGCGCACCTAATTGATCCTTAAATTACCCGATGACCGATCTTATCCGCTCTACCAAAGACACTTTCCATTTCCTTATCTCTCTCGCACTCTCCTCCTCCTCCATCTCAACGCTTATCCGCCTATTTCCCATAAAACGCACACGTGCCCGTATGTACCGACACGCAGACACCGAGGAGATTTTTCAGTCTTTGGACCTCAGCTTCATTAACGCGCCTCCGTCTGCACGCGTAAGTCTCCTGGATATTTCCGTGGTCCAGGATCCGCCTTCGGGGTCTTTGAAAAATATAAGACAATGACGGGGGACAAAAGCAAGCAAGGAAAGGCGGAAGAGACGACTGCGCTCTTGTCCGTGAAGTAAGCAGTCACGGGACACTGCCGAGTGTAATTATATCGGCGGGAAAAGGATCGCCGCTCGAACGAAGTGCCTGTGAGGATGGTACGAATACGAATCCAGATGTCCAGTTTTGTCCATTTCTCCATTACCATCGCAATCGCCCCGGAAGTCCGTTTTTCCCACGAGCATCGTAGAATAAGGGCAGAAGTAATCACTACGTTACTACAATATGCGAACGCACCGCGTATGATTTCATACTGAACATATCGATAGAAGGGCATACACTGTCCGGATAAACCATTTTTCCGAAAAACGTTAAATCCGTGTCTCCTACTCCATCAATATTACTTTGATCCCTTCTGGAGGAACGTTCACTCTCTCTCTCTCTCTCTCTCTCTCTCTCTCTGCGCACAGTTAAAAAAAAATACAATATAAACGAGTAGCCTGATACGACAGTGGTAGCAATGGACAGATGGGGAAAAGTGGGAGAGGGAATTAGTGGGACCACCTACGATAAATGGTGGCAGGGCGCAAATAATACTGGCTCTCTACGGTCGTACGTATCATCAGCGACAGGACACGATAGTCGCGTCCAAGCCGACTGCCACTCGATATCGTGCTTTAGTACCTCTGATTAGCTCGTAGCTTACGAGAGACGGTACATTCGTGCACACATGCACGTGCGCCCGCGCGCACACATGTTATTCTTCTCTCTCTCCCACTCTCCCTCCCTCCCTCTCTCTCCCCCCCTCCCGCCCTCTCCCCCTCACGCTCACTCTCTCCCTCTTTCTTTCTCACTCTCTCTTCGTTCGTTGCCGCAGCAATACGTCGTGTTCGTGCAGCTTGTAAATCTACGATCGAAAGAAAGAAAACAACAGAAAGAGAGAGAGAGAGAGAGAGAGAGAGTGAGGAGGAGGAAAAGTTGGAGGCTCTGGTGAGATAGGGCTCCGATAGGCTGTCTCGGTAGGTTCTTCTGTGTACCTTTGAATTCCGGAAGGCCTTTAAGGAGGCGAAGAGATTTCGAGAATGTGCTGATTAGAAAGGGGTGCACTGGAGATTCCGAGATCCCGCTTTGATATAAAGAAACACGGATTTCAATGTTTAGGAGATTTTTCGCTCACTACTTTCGCCCCCGTTTTCTTCGTTTTTCCTCTTCTCCTCTTTTTCGTTCGCTCTGTTACTCTTTTTTTTTACTCTCCTCGACTATGACTCCTGCTATACAGGCTTAACGCGAGAGAAGTTCTGTTGATGCCTTTTTTCAATCGATACAACTGCCTCGGTGTTTTGGAATGTATTTGATCGTGCCTGTGGTTATCTTTTTTCGAATGTTGCGGTTTCGCCATATTCCTTTGCCATCAGGTTACGTTGCTGTTAATCAACTATGAAATAGTATTGAATAATTAAAAGCGCTAAAGTTATCGGCTAATAAAATGTTTGTAATAATCGGATTCATGTAAAGATTTAATTTTTACAATATACACAATATCAAAACATTTTATGCCCAACTAGCACTACTGACGAAATTCAATAATTATATAGCCTATAATATTTGTTACTTGTTTCAAGTATTTGAATGTAAAATATAACTTAGGTAATTAGTGACAAAAATAAAAACAATTTTACAATATCAGTGACTGGAAAAATAAGGTTAAATTAGACATTAAAATTTATGTCAGTAATGTCAAATTAGTAAATTTCTGTCGCATATTTTCACAATATAAATGCTTATACATTTTTCATTTAATACGTCACACATGATTTAGTAATATTATGAATGGGATGCTATAATATCAATTAAGGTCTCATTGCTGCCAAGCATTTTAAATTTAATTAGTGTTTTAGATAAAAATAAAATCTATTTATTAAAAATTCAATTTTTTTCATTGTCAACGGTTTATGGTGCTTCCTAGTGGCCAAGAAAAGGTCAATAATTTTATTTACACCTGCAATAATCAAAATAATAAACACTACAGACATTACATTAAAAATCGAATAATGTGCTTTACTAACCATAAAAGTACATACTTTTCGCTCTTTAACAATTCTCATAATTCGTTAGCTAAGAAATTATATTGGGTCAAAGAAACTTTTTATCAGCAAACCGTAAACACGTCAATATGCTTGTTTAATAATGGAATTAATTTTTTAAGTAATGCATATTGTATTACATTTGCATTGACGAAAGACAATTGCTTAATGGTGAAAGGGAAGAGAACAAGGTCTATCGAGGCTTTTCTAAGTCCTGCTGACAAATTGCGACTATTCGCGTAAATTCAGCTCGAAAAGACGAATTTCGTATACGTGCACTTCTCCTATCTATAGGTAAGAGATCGAGGTAGCCTCTGTATCGCTTTAAGAGCATCGAAGAGAGTAATAGAGAAATAACTAACGCGAATTGAGCAATTGTGATTTTATAGCCTGAGCCACTTATTCGCTCGACTCCAGTGGCAGTTGGGATTTAGAGAGTAAGAGTAAGTCTGGGGAATAGAAACGAAGAGACAAGAGAATAACAGACGGATAAAGAGCGGGAAGAGACAGAGACAGAGAGGGAGAGAGGGAGAGAGGGAGAGACGAGAGAATGTCGTAACCGTAAAACGTAGGACAGACCGGGACGCCCAATAATTGCGTATACATATAAAATGAGCAGAAGGGACGAGCCGAAGACGAATGGACGCGGCTATGCCGAGTCCAAAGCTCGCGCGGATCGTTTCTTTATCTGCTTTTCTTTTCTTTTGCCTCGCGGCTCACAAATGCATGAATAATTAAAAATCAAACTAAAGCGCAGTTCCTGGAATTACACAGCTATGTCTTTTTTCTCTATTTGTAGTAGTTTTTTTTATATATTTTTTTATTGGACGGTGTATTTGCCTATTTCTTATTTATATCCAAGGGACAATACGAAGCCAACGCAAACGTATTTTTCGTATTTAGCTTAGATTTATAACGTTAGATGAAATGTTACCTTAAAACCTTAAGTATTATGTAGTAATAAGCTTTACCCTTTATAACTGGTAATCCTTCAATGACTTGATAATAATTTAAGGATATCGATTTCTATAACTTGCCCTCAGTCGATTAAAACTTAAGGTTATTACGTTAAGCATTTGCATTCACGACCAAGCACAACTGCTTTTCATGCCCTTGCAGCTTACAAATAGTGCAATTTATTTAGTGGGTTCGATTGTTACATTTCACAGACAATAAAAATATCGCAGTATTAATAATGTTTGGCAAAACGAACCTCGATCCTTCTAAATCGGATACTTTTACACTCTCCGCGTTTCCTCAACCCGCCGCTGCTTCGACAGTTCATCGTGTCGATAATGTCTTCGAAGCATCGAGTGGAATTTGAAAGCTGTCAAAAATCGAATAGATCTACTCGCAACAATCATCGCTGCTCTTTCTAACTGCTAAGTTCTAAAGCCGAGGTATCGAATCAATTGTGCTTTTTCCAGCGAAGTCTATCTTGCCTCGGCGCGGCAATAAACAGGCCGCATGGTAAAAACGCGACCGAGAGTGAGAGAGCCAGTGAGAGTGGATAAATTTTGAAGAGAAAGGAGCGATGCAAAAAGGGGGTGGGCCGACCGAGGCGAGCAATAATCAGGCGCAGGAGCGTGGCGCGCTCGTCGGATGCATAGAATGCCGGGTAATGAGGTGGAGCCGAGCGGCCGCACCCTTTGCGCCTTCCTCTGCCTCTGACTGGCGACCCACCTCCGAGGCCAGCGAAGGCGAAGCCGAAGGCGACGAGCAAGCCGGGGGCCCGGTTGACGCAACTCGCGTAACATCCATCGAGCTCCGATTTTCCCGATTGTTTCCGACTCAGCCCTCGGCTCCCGGCGCGAGTTTACGTAATAAACAGGGGAAATACACGCACGTCAGTTGATCCGTGGTATTACGCGTTATATCCCAATCCATCCTTCTCCACAAATCTATATTTAATGCCTACAACTTTTATTTTATACATCAACTCCCAGTTAATGATTATATTATCTCAATATACATTTACGATTTTTACCGAAATGCCTTTACTTATAAATAGACTTGCTTATAAACTTGACTCCGTGCCTCCATTACTTCTGACTTAATAATTAATATTTGCCATATTCCCTCCCAAGCTAATTTTACGGTTCGATTCAGTATAAAATTAGTCTTTTGTATACAAATTAAATTATTTTACAAGTACACTTGATTGATTGACTTTGCCGTTCAAAATAAAAAAGAATCATTTTAAATATTATTATTTAATGTTTCGCAATCATTTGAGAAACGATATATGTTCGTTGTAAAAACAATTTTCTTATGAAAATTCTCTTGTACGTTTAATAAGCGGTCAGTATTATTAAACTAAATGAATTTAAATACACATGCGTTTGTACTCATATTTTACATATATTCAAGAATTTGCAATTTTGCAGGTATTACAGATTCATCTGAAACTTGTACTGTATTAAGCATTCTTCTTAAAATAAATTCAAATAAAATAATAAAACGATTTTATTAAAATTAAAAGTCCGGTAGTTCCTTGAATGGGCTTATACATTCATAAGTTTTTCATAAGTAAACATATTTCAATTATGAGCTATTAATACACTATCTCTTTGAGATTTGAATGCGTTGAAATAGAAACATACATATATGCTTGCATTTACGAAAAGCAAATATTCATTTAATGTAGTCATAAGGGTCTCTCATATGTTTTAGTACGCGGAAAGTAGTACGACAAGCGATACTGCATAATTTTATCAATTTTTTATTAGCATTATTTTTAAAAATAATACCACCAAGAATCTGAATTTATAATTGCATTTTCGTGCCTTTTTATGTCATATAATATTTGAAAAAGTACTTTAATAGATTGGACTATATAATTATCTTATAATGTAAAGTCATGCACAGATAATAAATCATATTAGATCATTTATTAGAGAATTTGTTGATAATACATTTAAAATAATGTTTCGCATATTGTATCACAATTGATTCGATCGTTCTTTAGTGATTATACAATTATCCTCAAGTATAACAAATTGCCTACTTTCTTCCCATACTCATATTCGATTAAATAGTATATTATAATTAAATAATCTTCCTCTACATTTCCTTTCCTTTCCCATAATCTTCTTCTACATTTAAGATTCCTCTACAATTTTTTATTGCACGATTCTACCAAGATAAACAGCTGCTTACATGCCCCGAGCATCCAAGATTCAATCTCGTGTTGCTGTATCTCAAATGAGTGAAAAAGCCGTCGCATCTAAAATGCACACGTTCGTCAACTTTATGGCTTCATATATGAGAGCTTGAGGCTCACAGCAAATGTCATAATTCAAGTAGCTTAATGGCAGAAAAACGTTTGCGATGCTCTCCTTTGTGCATGCGTGCGTGCGTCCGTGCGTGCGTCCGTGCTTGCTTGCTTATGTGTGCGTGCGTGGTTATGCGAGCGCACTCATCTCTCTCTCTCTCTCTCTCTCTCTCTCTCTCTCTCTCTCTCTCTCTCTCGGGAATCATAGGGATTTCGCGTTTTTCCAATCGTTCATAATTTAAAAGCAATAGAAAACTTTTTCTCAGATTTTAGGGGTAGTTCTTTGATGTGTGACTTTAAAACCTTCTAGGATTGACTTATAATCGTGTCTTATTTATTAAAATAAAAAAATTTAGTGTATTATCTATATACGAGACATTAAAGAAAGTTCAATAATGTTTTATTTATCGCTCTCAACAATAAACGCTAAAAATTATTTTTCTTTAAAAAATTAAGAACACGTTGAATCTGATAAAGTAGTTTCTTCGTTTCCTTGTCATACTTGCATTTATTTGATCAATCTACTATAAAAATATACCAGCACACATTTTTAGCTACATATAAATAAATGTATTAATGTATGAAATATATAGAATTATTTGCAGTATATTGTCTTAAATTAAAAAAAGAACGCTTGGTAATACGTTTAAGTTTGTAAATAACTTTATTACAAAATTTTAAATAAAAATAGACCCATCCAAAAAATTAATTACTATAATCTTATCGAAAGATTTATTTTACTTAGGTAGCGCGGTAAAACAAATAAATATTTGTCTCGCATAAAATTTAGCAGAACTTTATGAATCGGCAAGTTTAATGATATTAGGCTATTCATATTCAATTAACACTTTGAAGTTAAACATATCATTAGTTCCACTATTAATGTGATTTTGTAGTGCAACAATATATGAAATTCTCTTAGTTATGGAATGCAATTGCTCTGACATTTACAATTTAGAATAAAGTAAAAGATTTAAGAGATATGTTCAAGAAATGTTGTAATAAAACGCAAACATTTGCTCTTATCGCTCAAAATTCTATTACACATTTTACACTTGTTAAAGCACATCGCTACTTTTATATCAAATGCCCAACTACCAATGTAAATTATGACACCCCTTAAAATATGCATCCGGTTGAATGGTCAAGTCTGAACGTGGAGTTTTGATCGACAGGTGAGGCCAATCGTTCTCCCATTACGTCAAGAAAACTCTTCTCGACGTAAAAAGATCGACCTACCCTTGCATATCGCGAATCCTTGCGGGCACATGCACATAAGCTCAGGAGCTCCAACGCATGAGCAAATACGCAAAAAGCGACCTATTACACTTTGCGCATACGTTTATTCCGAAACAACCTGTGGATTGTGAAACAACCGGCGTGCCTTTGAATGTAGAGAGATCTTCGGCTAATGTTGTGTCGTGCTAATCGGTGCGTTTGTAATTGAGATCAACTTTGAATTGCGAAAAACCACACGCTCATTTTTACCCAAATGCCTCTCCGTGTACGGCAAATTCTGTTCTCTAAAAGGAATGCTCATTATTATTCACACGTGAGGTATTGGACATTTCAAAGTTTTAAATTTTAGAGAATTGCTATTTAAAGTTTCCAGTTAGAAGATGTGTTGTTTTTAATTTATACGATAAA
This sequence comes from Ceratosolen corneri, assembly GCA_030522565.1. Classification (NCBI taxonomy): domain Eukaryota; kingdom Metazoa; phylum Arthropoda; class Insecta; order Hymenoptera; family Agaonidae; genus Ceratosolen; species Ceratosolen corneri. Next base: position 63,226 of record JAPYYT010000526.1, read on the forward strand.
GTAAAATATATAAAATTAAATGTACGAATGTAAAAGATTTTTTACACTATTTCTAATAGATAACAAAATACATGATTATCGGAATTTTTAATTACTCTCAATTGCATTATAGTATTTTAAGTTAAAACTTATTCAGTTATTATAGGGCATTCATAAATCTGAGCAAATATAGAATAAAATCATAATTATCTTGTGGCTGATGTTGCTCACAAATTTTAACAGATCTAAAGATCAGTCCAGAAGTCCACTAATGACAATTTATAAAAATTCGGATTTCGGTTTTTGGTAAGAATATTATAATAATTATGGATATAGCGCTTTATAATATTGCTAAAGAATCATTAAAAAGATGGGTTAAAGAGCTTGCTTTAATGTTTTACATAGTATTAATCTATATTCAGTAATTTTTTTGTATTACCTTAGTACTTTATAACAATATCAATTGCTAGGACGTTAATTTCAGTTGAAGCCGCATAAGAAACGTACTTTTACACATTAAATGACACTATAGAACTTAATGACCGTCGACAAAAACGAGACTCTTAAATCACGCGTTACAAAATAAAGCTCCTACAACACAGCCGAATAAGCGTAAAATATTAATTAGGAAAACAAGAGGCTGCCGAAGTTAGGCGCGCACCTATACAACCTACAAAAAAGCGAGCCGAGGTACAAGCGAATGAAAACGAAAAAAATAAAAGAAGAAGTGGAGAAGAGACAAAAGGGGATCACAGAGCTTCTCCGAAAGAAAAAAAGGAAGAAGTGGAGAGAGTGATAGACAGTGAGAGACATTGAGACGAAGAGAGAGGGAGAGAGGGGGGGTGTACACACAGCTACATGTATAAAACGGCGAGGGATGTGAATGAAAAAGGAGAGTAAGAGGAAAAGTGGGGAAAGAATAAAAACAAAAGAATGAGTTATAAAGAAGAGAAATAAAAAGTATAAAAGTAAAAGTAAAAGGCGAGAGAGACAGAGAGAGAGAGAGAGAGAGAGAGAGAGAGAGAGAGAGAGAGAGAGAGAGAGCTGGAGAGAGGAAGAAAGAGAGGCCTACATTGGGAGGGCATCACTAGCTTTTACTCGTACACCCCGCCCAGCTCGAGTCGCCCACTGTCACCATTAATAATACGTCTCTCCCATGCCGTGATGTATCTCATCTCGAGTTGCGAGCTTTCCCCTCTATATATCTCTCTCTCTCCTCTCCTCTCCTCTCTCCTCTCCGCTCCTCTCCTCTCTCTCTCTCCCCCCCTCCCTCCCTCCCTCCCTCTCTCTCTCTCTCTCTCTCTCTCTCTATCTATCTCTCTATCTCTCTCATTCCCTACCACCTATTCTCTTATTCTCTCCCTCATGTCGCACTCGGCGGTGTTTAGCCTTCGGTGTTAAAGCTGCGCGATGCGTGTACGCCTAGGAGATCTTGCTCTCTTTCTTTTTGCACAATATCAGTAAAGACGCACGTGTGGTCGACTAATACCAGAACGCCCATCTATGGGCCCAGCGAGAGATGTGGATGGAGATCAAGAACGCGTTTTTGCGGCGAGATGCGCGCGAATGAGGCGTCGGGAAAATAGAAAGCGGCCGAGATTATTGGCTTATTCTTCGGCGGCCTGACCTTTTCAATTTCCTGGCACGCCTTCACTCCGCTTGAAACTTAAGTTTACGGTCTGATTTCTGTTATTTGTTCTTGGATAATTATTCTTTTGGCTGCTTTATACTTTTGGCCATGACGAGACTTTCCATACGTGTTCGAATAACTGCGGTTTGATGAACATAATTATTGTAAGATTAAATTACTGTTAATTCACACTGTTGATTAAATAATTAGCAGCTGAAATAAAGCACATATCACAGTAGTAAATTTAAAGAATAATTGTTTGCTTGAGATTGAACATGTCGTAGAATCGAAGTTACTTATAGCGCTATTTAAATAAAACAGATGTTGATATCAACATTAACTCAACACCTTTTATTTTGATAATAGGTTTATAACCGTACCTATTTTTAATATATCTAATATTTATCAATTTTAGCTAAATTATAAAAATGGCATATGGAAAGCAAGCATAGCATTTCCATCAATTTCTCAGTGTAATCAATTTACATTATTCTAATAGTCGAATTGATGATTACATTTTTTCAATATATAGTTTATCTTTTTTCGTTACTCACTCAACTCGAATGTAAAGGACAAAAGCGTGCGTCTAGGCATGTCTTACTTTGCATGACGTTTTATTTTTCTCACATCTGTCGACCGTACCAATGCTGCTTATTCTGAATATTTGTTTGAATAGCGATATTTTATTACAAGCTAGTTTGAATGTACCAATAAAATCCAATGCTTATAACACACAGCGAATTCTGATGTCATTTTTATAAAAATTCTTAGTACTGGGCAAAACTGAATTAGTTTAATATTTATAATATTTAAAAAATGAAAATTTGAAAATAGCAAAAATTGTTATTCGAAATTCTTGCACGTAGTGAGTATAGAGTTAATTTAAATAAAAACATTTGTATATGTATATAACTACCTGTACATTCATACTATATAGGCCTGCATTAATATGTATGGGTATGTATTTTTATTATAATTATGCTTAAAACATCCATTCCTAATATTACTTTGTATACAAGAATAAAAAATATGCGATAATGCTTACTTCCATTATGCTATAATCTGTTTTATTAGAAATTGTTTCAATAAGAAAAAATATTTAACGAAATAAACTCTGTAAAAGTAGAAACACGAATCCTTCAGTTGTCTTTTTCGAGAATAAAAAACTCTCAAATTTAATGAGGTACTCTTATATAAAATAAATGAGACTTAAAGGCATTACTTTTTAGAGTAAATTATTACCGAGGTGAAGGTGCAATTGGATTATTCATTCAAGGTTGATGATCGAATGTCGAGTCATATTCCTTCATTTGTAAGCCATACATTTAAGAATTTAAAATTTATGCTCGAGGTGTGAAAGCAACTATTCTATATGTTAATGCTCTTGTGTTTTAAATTAAATAGCTATATATTAATGTATAAGGATGCTTGTATACTATTGAAAATATCGATACGTAAATGAAATATACTCGTAAGAATTATTAATATTATTAGGTTGACAAGACAGATATAACGTGTAAAATAGCAATGTATTTTATAAGATTTGAGTATACTGATGTACAAAAATCTATGATCACTGCAGACTTGTGGAATGAATTGTTGAAATAACTTACAAAAAAAGAGCGGCAATTTAACTCAGCTTGGCGACAATGACAAACCTATTTTACAATACACGATAATAGTAATATTTCAAAACTTTTATCAAAGTCAATATCGCTTCGGTTCATTGCAACGAATAAGAAATGGAGGGGAGGAGGAAAGTAAATCACGTAGATATCTTTCTTAATAATTGAATTACGTTACGTAGTCAACGATAGAGAAAATCATTAAATTGCAAAGTATTGGAAATTTATAGCGGTAAGCTGCGCATTTGCGCCTTCCTTACATCCTTATTCCCGTGCGCGCATTCACATTCACGCAAGAAATAACAACGTCATTAAGCGGCGGCGTATCGGCGACACTTGCACGCGCGCTAAATGACTCGATTTTCGTGTGAAAGAGTGTTGCACAAGAAGTGTTGTCCGTCGCTCCGAAGCCTCGACGATAAAGTACTCAATAACCCGGAGTTTGCGTCAAGGCGCTTGTTGGAGTGGGTGGCGGGGGGGGGGGTTGAGCTAAGTGGGGGGTGAGGGAGTACAAACGTAGTGAGATCCTTGCACAACGAGCACTCGATAAATGCTCCTTTCTTAATTTTCCCAAGTGCGTGACGGCGCTCGATCGACGCCAACTACACCTAGTTTATTATGCTCACGGGAGCCGGGGCGGTTCTGTGCTAAAAGAGCGAGTCCCTCCTTAGCTGACTCGCTCTTGCATGAAAACGACGTCCGTGTCGAGGAAGGCTTCGTCTCCGTGCCTCTCCCTCCCACCCGCCCGCCACGCAGGAGGTTCTGTTTTACGCTTGATGCCCGCGCAGGAACACCAGCGTACTGCGCATTTATATGTAGGAGAGAAAAAAATGAAGAAAAAACAAAAAGACGTATTAACTCCAGAAGAATATCTATTCGTCCTCATCTATTTCTCCGTCTTCTCTTCTTTTTAATCCTCCTTTTATGCCTTATCCTATGTCCGTCGTTAGTCTTCCATAGTCTTTTTTCTCTCCCCACGCTGCCCTCTTGCTGTCGCTCGCTAACCTCTCGTTTGTGTTTCATATACAGTTCATTTGGGTCGCTCCTACAGTGGCCTGGTCGGAATTTGCATAATCTACTCTTCGAGGTGTCGTTTCGCGTCAATCTTCGGAGAAAACATATATATATATATATATATATATATATATATATATATATATATATATAAATACACGGTAATTTCGTGTTCTATATTTGTATTTGTATGTTCTGGATTTAGTGTCGCGTCGGCCAGACTGGACGCTCAGTTAGTGCTCATAGCTGCTGTTTTGATGTGGAATAATGAATTCGATGGATGATGGTTGCTTCAAAGTTTAGTCTAGAGACAGATAATCATCTTTGTTACAAGAAATAAAAACTAAATGAATAAAAGAGGCAAGAAATTACATCATTATGAGTACTACGTATTTATGACATAAAAAGAATAAATAACAAATGATTAAAAGATATTAATGAAATTATGTATTCATTTATTTTAACTTTCGATATTATCTTCTTTATATTTTTTTATTGCTGTTTATATTTAGGTGATTAAAACCCTAATTTTCAAGAAATCAATAACACTTGTTCATATTTATTAATATTAATTAACATGTCTCAAAATGTTTTTAGAATAAAAAGAGTATTTATTCAAAATTGCAAATGTATATGAGATTGACATTTAATGTTTCTCTTCATTTAATTTAATTGCGATTTATATAGGAAATAGAGTGTAATCATTAAACTATTCGTATTTTTTTTATATACCAAATTTTGTACAGAAGGTAACTTTTGTAAAAATAACTTAAGATAAATTACAATTAATTCCATTAATACTACTATTATCACTAACGTGCTATCCCTTCAATCATAATAAATAATCTTAATAAGTATAAATTCAAATTAAACTATTTTATTATATACTATATCTTTAATAACACGTATAAATATAAGAAATGCATAATTATATATATATATATATATATATATATATATATGTATAAAATATAAAGAAAAGAGAGAAAGCAAATGCAAGTTCGTTTTGAGACAATCTTATAATTTTTTTCAATTCGCTACAAGTAACTAAATTTCAATGTCAACGATAAATTGGAGTCCTACATTGAAGTCCAGTCCTATTAAATATTAGATCGCAAAAAATTATTTGCAATAATTGTCAATAATATTCCGTTATAAATAAATTTTTACAAATGCAGTGCATAGACATGAATGCAATTCTCTCAAGCGTTATTTGCTTGTCGTGTGTTTGTAATTATCGTAGTTTAACAGCGATAAAATACAATTATACATACATTTATCAATATACATAGATCCTCAAATTGCACCAACTTTTCCAATGGCTATGCCATCAATATCGATTTATTTGATCAATATCGATTGATTGACTGCAAAATGAATAATCGTTAGTTATGATAGATAGATGCCAGAAATTGCCAGCAATTTTCGCGTTATGAGTATAATTAAAAATAACATTGTCAGTATATGTAGGCACAAATAACGCTAGGCCATTAATTAAGTAACTAAATACACAAAAAATATTAGAATGAAGTGGAAACAAGTTATAAGTGCGATAGGCACGAGCAAAATAAAAAGGCGAAATAATATCTGGGCACCAGGTGTGCATTTAATAATGCCTAATGAACTTCTCATCGAAAAATTACAAAACCCTCATTTGGTAAAGGGCGTGCAGTAAAACGCAGTAATACGTAAAAGAGCATAAAGGATAAGAGGCTAAAGTGATCGTAGAGCCTCCGTATTTTCCAGCATTTACGTCGGCTAAGTTTATGTTCTGGTGCGCTCAGATCGGTCCACACGACGTAATAATACGGCCGGCGCTTCCCTTGTACACATGCGCGAGCGGCCGCGCGATTAAACCGCAATCACGTTTTCATGCGCGCGCCATGCTTAGCCAACTACGTATGTGATCGCCTTAGCACTCCTATACGTGCATACGATTAAATGCTCTCGCGTCCACTCGATCGATCCGTACGTACGTACGTACTTGGCGTGCGCACCTTCTCTCTTAAATCCACGTCGTTTTCGAACGCTCGCACTCTTCCATTTCGCTCGTACGAACGCCTGAATGTGCGCGTTCGTAGATTATGATAAACACATGTGAGATCTCACATCATGTCTTTGGCAGTTCGAGAACTTAGGAACAGAGTCATCGGAGCTGCGGTCCTTTGTCTTATGCTGCTTATTTTTATTTTCGCTGACTTACGCGCTTTTTTAATGACTGCGGGCTGACCTACCACTTTTTTCTTTCCCGATGGTGACATTGTGCGGAATATCCGATTGTTGTATTGTCCTGCGAGAAAGAGGATTTCGAGACAATTTTGAGGTAATTATTTTAATTGCCTGGTTAGAATTTAAGTGATAATGCTGGGTATTTACGAGACAAAAAATTGCAGTGTACAAAAGTTTTGGAATAAGTGTAATTTGGTAGTAGGATATGAGGCTGACAAGGTTTTTGGTGCTAAATTTGAGCATCGCATAAAAATAGGCATAAAAATTTAATATCGATCGGTTAACTCTATGAACTACAAATTTCATCGTGGTGTTAAATTTGGCTGTTAATATTTTATAATGCATGAAGAATGCACATTATTCACAAGTTATCAATGTATTACTAATAGACATATTATTGTATATTTTTATATTAAAAAATATTTAAAAATTTGTGATTAAACATCGTCGTTGTTAAATGTAACGCGATGTCATGAATACGTACTCTTTGAATTTTTTAACTATTTTTTCTATGTAACGGATGGCGAAATTGTTTCTATTAGTCTTTACATATTATCAGATATTAATTATCTACAAGTTAAACAAAGCATGCGTAGGTGATGTTGTTGTTTTAACAATAATTATCATTAACGACTTATTTAAGTAATGCAAATGTATGGTATTCCATCGCCCAACTAGGCGCATCGAATAAATTCATTGGAATACGATCACTACTGCTGTCGGCGATATTTAACTGGACAGTTGATTTTCGTTACACAATTATTTGTCAAAACCTTTCTTAAATTCAACTTATAGAGCATGTTTAAAAAGAAAAATGAGAGAAGAGGAGACTCGTTATTTGCAACTTTCTAAGTTCCTCAATTAAATTAGAATCTTTACACTCGAGGGCAGTCTCAGTAAAGAGCAAACTTTATTATAATCTTTGATAAAAAGCTGAGGTACGACAAAAAAAATGTCAGCACTGAAAATGAGATAAAAGAACTCTTTTATCATATAATATAGAGGGCAGAATAAGGAGATGCGGAGAGCTCGATTAGCTTGATTTAAAATACATAATCGAGAAAAATTGCATAAATAATGTTTATGCGCAAAAACCATACTTGTCATTATCAATCAGCCTTTTCTCTCACATTTAATGTTTCTGCAAATTTCATTACACGTCAGCATCCTCTCTGGATGCGCGTATTTTTGTCCCGACTTCGTTACCTCTTGCCATCTCTCGTTCTGCCCACTCCATCTCCTTTACACACAGGCATACCCACACACGGAGCCAAAGGCATTCTCATTGATGCCCGTGCCCTGCTCGTCTCTCACATATCTCGGTCGCTTGTTGTTTCTCCTTCATGCTCCCTCCCTCCCGCTGTACCTCCTTCCTCACCGCTCCACCCACGAATCTCGATGCCGATATAAGCGCGGCGCTATTATACCGAGTGCCCGATGCATTATGCGGGCGCATGAGCGTGTGGCAGGCGCGCGCGCGCTCACGTGGCCGACGGTGTGGCCTACTCCGGGGCGATAATCTTGATGGATCGCCGTTGAATCGCAGCCACACGGGATCAGAAACAAGTCTGTTCATATCGCGCGCTGCTAATTCAGTTATGAGCTGACACGGCACCACGTCTCCCCTATGCTCCTCGACTTTTGTCACGCCGAAGGCTTCCTTTTTTTATTTTCTTTCCAGCCCCTTTTTGCTCGCGAGCCAGTGCACCATTATATGCTTCTTATTTTTTCGAATGCGCTCATTTTGGCACTTCTTTTCTTATTGCGCCGCTTGACAGCTTCCGCTTTTATAGCTACGACTCATTTAAGCTTCCGCGCTTGTCTCTTGCTTCCTCCTTTCGTAATATATTCACACTATGTTTACTCTCAACTTTGTCCAATGATTAATAATAGGTTCTTTCACTACTCGGAAATTGATGTTTTCGATGCTGTCGCGTCTGTTAACACGTTTCTGTTTAGCTACTTATCACACCCCTCTTATATATCTGCAATTGAGTACGATGAACTGCTCATTGAAAACGATAATTGGCTATAGGAAGAAGCAGCTTACCAGAACAGGCTGATATTTTGATCGGTAAAATGCCTATTATATTTTCTCCTTCCTCGTAATTGTCTCACACTTAAGGAATAGAATTTTTCTTAACGGACAATTTGATTTGCCAGTACTATTGTGGGTGTTAAAAGCTCATGTATCTTTCAAAATTCTTACGATATCAATATTGATTACACGGAATTACACGAAACATTAGTTCCTACAAAATAAGAGCGGTAAAAGGTAATCTAAAATGATGTGTAAAATAAGTATATAAATAACATTAAATTGATACAATACAATAGATGAAATATTAAATTACGAAGTTTCTGACTATGTCAATTCAAGATATATAAAGTATAGTTAATTTTTTCGTTCGTCTAAAATTTACTTTTCATCTCAGTTTTAAAAATAATATAAATTTTTTTATTCATTTTATCAGTATAACATTCTATTCACATATCGTTTGCTTCGTGCAGTGCTATTAAGTTGGACGCCTGCATCTGCCATTGCTATTTTTTAAAAGCGTTTGATTTTTACGGCAAACGAAAATTTACTAGAAACCTCACTAGAATATTATATGGATGTATGGAGTTTCATAAGGATAAAATGGGAAAGCTTCGATGAGTCATTTGACGTCAAACAAAAACAGGCATACAGAGTCTCACAGACACCGTCCATGCGAATCATGAAAGAAAAAATAGAGAGCTTAATGTAAAAAACGCATGTACGTACAGAAATCGCGACACACAAGCCGAGAAAACCGTAAAGCTAATAAGCTCATAAATCTCCGTCACCCAAAATCACCTTGTACACTCCTCGTATCATGCTCATTAATCCACAGCATAGATATTGCACATCTTTGCATATAATAATTCCATTAAAAAGAAATAAAATAAAATAATAATAAAGATATAAAATGGATAAATAAAACACAAAGATATTTTAAAAGCAAAATAAAGGAGACGAAGGTAGATAACAGTTATTGCATTGCGGTGCATTGTACTTTGTTCTCAGCAAAGAGAGAAAGAAAGATTCACAGAGAAACAGAGATTGAACATGAGAGAGCAAGAGATAGAGACAATTTATTCGCGCTCACGCGATCATCATTCCGAAGATTCGCTTCCTCGAGGAGATGACTCTTTCTGTTTCTCCATTTATTTCTTTTTCTTTTTCTATCTTTCTCTCCTCTTTCCTTTCTATTCCTCTCAGTTTGTGGCTCTCTCTCTCTCTCTCTCTCTCTCTTTCTTTCTTCCATCATCTCGCATGCATACACACACATGGAACGTATTCTTTCTCTCTCTTTCTCTCTCATATCTATCGATATATCTATCTCTCTAACTCTTCAATGTTCACGGATCAATATGTATGAATCGACAGACATGTGTTAGTGCAAATCGTAGGAGGATGTCTTCCTATAATATGATTCGTAAGTCCCGAGCAGCTCTCTCTCTCTCTCTCTCTCTCTCTCTCTCTCTCTCTCTCTCTCTCTCTCTCTCTCTCTCTCTCTCTCTCTCTCTCTCTCTCTCTCTCTCTCTCTCTATCTATCTATCTATCTATCTATCTATCCATCCATCCATCTATCTATCTCTCTTGTTGCATTCTACCATGGACTATCACGCCCATTTTAACTATATCCTTTTGATGCCAGAAGTAATGCGCGTGTACGCATAAGCTTGGAGTCCACTAGGAGTGTTGCACAAATGAAAGGCACCGATAGCACTTCGATACTGTACAACCTCAGTGAGTTCACTCTTAACGTCTCAGTGCCTACAGGCCGATTATTAATTAAGGAGATTATTCGTTCAGAATTTGCTAAGACTTAAACGTAAAAGAAAGAAGTTCAATTAATTTTTTCATGAAAATAAATCGTTTAAATGAGGAAATTCTATATATGCTTTACGCTAAATAAATTTTCAAATTAAAATATAGACATTTATCCTCCCATGTAATTTTCTACTCGAAAAATCGACTAAATAAAATTCACAATAAAAACCTACTGAAATTCTCAGATTGTCTCAGAATAATTTTAAAAGAATTAAAATTTGTTGCGTAGATATAGATATAGATATATTATGTGAACTAGCATATCATGTATAGGTAAATTGTATGTGAGATTAAATATGAAGAAGTATTTAATAGTGTAATGTTTTCAAATTTATATTGAAATACAATGACTCAGAAAATAATAAATTATTAAACCGATTTCATGATTTTTTACCATAATACTTCTTTTTTCATCGTTTTATGTTATAGCATCCATAAAAATCTGTTTTCATTCATAACACAGCGTATTATTTTTATAACTAAATTATAAACTGCATACTATAATGTTGTTTGGTGATCGTTGTTAATTATAAAAAAATTGTAACGATAATTATATGATAATATATGATACTTAATAAATAATTTTGTAACTACATTTTTTATCGATTATGTTTAATCGATTGAAAATATAATGATTTTAAAAACAATTAAAAAATATCATTTGCTAAGGAACGACTGGCTATTCTACGTAAAAACTGTAATTTTATAATGCATACTATATTAAGGAATTATAATTTATAGTAAAGAATCTAAAAATTTGACTTTTACATAAATACCAGTAATATATTATGGATAATTGTAGCTTAAGTGATTAATTGAACGTAACCTTTGAAAGTATATTTTTGTCTTAAACTTAAGTTTATACATAGTGTATTTAGCATTCTTATAATAAGTTTTCAACGTGTTGCAACAGTGCAAGAAGTATTTTGAATGAAAAAAACATCCTTTTATAAATTTTGCAAAGATGCCTAGCACGAAACATAATTATAGTGTTGGCTTCTCAAAGCCTCCAGAGAAAGTAGCAGAGGTGTCAGACGCATCTATTTGTGTTAGAATTTTGTCACGCCCAGTAAAGGGCTAGTCATATATTACAGATATATTCAAAGTACTGAATATATCGATACACGTAGAAAATATGACTCAGAAGTATTGCTTAAAAGTATGTCGTATTATCAATTATAGCAGTATAGCAGGACAGCGAAATAAAATATTGCATTATAATATTTAATTATTTAATTGTCTGCTTTTAATGAACCCTGAGAGTGGGAGAGTGGGAGAGTGAAAGAGAGAGAAAAAGAAAGAGAGAGAGAGAGAGAGAGAGAGAGAGAGAGAGAGAGAGAGAGAGAGAGGGAGAGAGAGAGAGAGAGAGAGAGAGAGACAGACAGACAGACAGACAGACAGACAGACAGACAGACAGACAGAGACATCGTGCGTTCTCATTGTAAATATAAATAAATCCTTGGCTACAAACTATTGTCTACTTCCTAGAAACGCATGTGACCGTTGTCCTTTTGTCGTGAAGTAGCGGTTAGGCCTACGTAATGCAAAAACACCGGGATAAAGAAAAAAATTAAAAGTTTCGCACGAGACAAGTGATTATTTTCTTTCTTTCGTAACTAGCATTGAGATTGAGGGTAAAAAAAGGAAGGAAACGAGCGAATGGCTTTTTTCTCAGCGTCCTTTCGCAATTCGTCTCTGCAGTCCCCCTACGAAAATCAGATGCACCGAACCTCCCCGCGCGCGTGCGAGGCATACGTTATCTTGTCCGTGCTTATTATTAGGCCTCATTACGAAGCGCCTCGCGACGAAGGCCAAATTCCGTGGCGGCGGCGACGGCATTCGACGCTTATTACAGTCTGAAATCGCAGACCGCCATATAGGAGGCGACAAAAGCCTTCGGAGCAACGAACCACACGCAGCCCCAAATAGACGAGGGGCTCCGCCGTTGGTATGCGGCTCGCCGATTGCGCATATTATATTTTCATATAAGCGAGCCAAGGCTCGATTTGGGCTCTTCCTACAATTCGAATCGGTCGCCGTTCATTGTTGGCGCTGGAATGTCGTCGACACTCGTCCTCGCGGCATCACCTCGTTATGCACCAGGATATCCTCACGAGTTCCGCTCGAAACTCTTTAGCCACTCGTTCAGAGTGAAAGCTGCGTATTCGTTTCTTTCTTGCCTTTTCTTTTACTTTTTAAGTAATGTTACGACTTCTTAAGAAGATGCCTTATAATTTATTGGGGTGATTTCTATCAACTTTCTGTTAAAATGCAAAGGCTCTGATTTCAGTTTTATGGCAGCAAAAATTTTGTTCCCGAACTGCCTATGGATAATACAGTCAAATCCGTTTCATATTTAAAAAATATTTGTATTGATTAAATTATAATTTGGATTTTATAACGTTTATAGGTTATTATTATATGATATATTGAAATAATATTGCGATTGGTGTATTGGTGGTGGGTGCGATTTATACATAAATTTTATTCAAGCATTCGTATCGTTAATAAATAATATCGTTTAAATTACAGTAGGAAATATTTCATTTTAAATTCACATATAACATACATTTATTAATATAATAAACAGTGTCGTTACGCTCAAAAAACAAATTTGACTGAATGTTAAGAATAATTATTCATACGTGTGTGCGCGCGTGCGGGGTGCCTTTATGCATATGATAATTGTTTCAAAGTAGATTCGAAATGTAGGATACTACTTCATTGACAATAGATGTAATACTTTTGGTTAATATATTATCCATCAGTAGCTAACTTCGAAATTTTCTTGATAAATCAACAAAGATTGCCGTTGATGTCGGCATTTTGATTATACGATAATGCTTGCGCAACGTAATATAATGCCGTAATCGTGTAAATGCTGTAACTAATATCGAGTGCAAATGTGAATTTAACAAAGAAGTTTATATAATATTCAAATGAAAAGTAACTCAGTGCTAAAATCGCGTGGCATTTTCTAGCCACCCAAACACGCAGGTACGTCCAACTGCTCTATTTAACAAAAATATCTTGTTTATCACTGAGATGACTTTGCGCGACTGTGGTATAATAAATAATAAAATATTCAAGGAATTCAGCGACCCGCACTCGTCGGCTGAGTTAAATTCGAGGTAGCGAACGAAGCACACTCCCGCACTTCTTGGCATTAGAAAGCAGGAGTTCCCCGTCGAGCGATAAACCGTTGCCGCGAGGGCGCGTAGATGGAAAAGTCGCTCAGGTCGCGGCTGAATCGTACAGCGAGGCTCCTCGGTGGGATAATCGCGAGGCACATCGGAAGCCTCGGGCGATCGCCTTATTCCATAGTGCGTCGGCGGCCTTCACTACGTGGGTCGGGCCTACGCTCGTTTTCCGAGGGTCGCGCTCCGTTTCTCTAGCATCCTCGAGGCTCCTCGAACTTCGCCTCTTTTAACGTTGCCCCGATCCAGGAGTCTGCCTCCTTCCGGGGCTAAGGCACTAGCCAGCCGCGCGGCGGAATTGTAAATTTCCGGGAAGCGTGGAAGTTGGTGGGACCCGCTCTTCAAATTCAATTTAATTGATGGATAATTACGTGGTCACGGTAGGAGGCCGAGATGCTGGCAAACTAATCCATTGGGCTTCTATTAATTACACGGCCGGCAAGTGAGATATTACGACTCCTCGTCATCTCGTTCGATCACGCTTTGTGAGGTGTTGCGCAGCTGATAAATAATGAAAATATCTATTCGTTCTATCTCTAACGGAGCTACGATACCTACGCGTCAGTTCAATTTTTGCCATTTGTTTTGACACCTCTGGGAATCAATTTGCCATTATCATATTTTGCCAATCAATTTATTATCCTCGTATCGGTACTTGCATCATTTACACACGCAGCGCGGATTCAGTAATAAGCATTTTTACGACTAAATACCGAATACGCGATTTTGCATTTATTGCATTACTAGTTTTATTAATGTAATAATTATAATAATTAACCGCATCTGTAATTATAATGAGTATCTTATGTATCGTACAATTACACTTGAGGCTCCTCAGCTTGATAAATTAATAAAATATAATTACATAATAGTTTCATTTTTGCCATTTTCTTGCGCATAAATACTAATTACCGAATCTTCGCAACCTTATGCGAATAACCCAATTGAAGCCAAGTGAAACGACGATTAAGCACTCAAACTCCTGAAAAATCGGAGGCCCCCTCCCCTCGACTCACTCCCCAAGAATCTTCAATGGTCAACGGTTTGCTTTGAATTACCGCTTATACACACGACATTCCAATTGTCACTACAACGAGATCGAAATCTTATCTTAGCGATCGCTCGCCATCTCCGCGCTCATGTTCTTCATTGGAGAAAAAGAGCGCTCGAGCTCGAGGTAAGAAATGCAGAACGGCAAATAAAAGAGAGGGAGACGTCAGTGGCGGCATCGTCGGCGGCTCACTCGGCCGCTCGTCAATTACCGATACGCCTTTCGCGGAATCGTTAATTTAATTAATCCAAGGAAAGAAGGTAAGCCAACTTCCGTTTCGCTATCTGTCCCCGCTTGAGTCCGGGACTCCCACGAGGGCTCGAATTAGAGAGAAATCGAGAGTCTTCGAATCATCTTGGGCAAGTTCCTTTGTATGCACTACTTGCGCTTCGACCAATTCAATGCGTACGAATAGGACGGATCACAGCGACACGAGCTTACTATTAACGCTCCTTCATAATATTGATGGGTCGTTTTGTTCTCCTTCTACCTCCCCCTAATTTTTCGTGTATTTTCTTCTGTTTTAACCTATGACGTTGAATTTTTACGTGCCTGCCTTCATAAGTCAATAATTTCTTCATACTAAATAGATATCAACTTTGTCCGTTGATTTATATACGCCTGTCAGTCATTATCCAAGCATCTGAAATACATGCTCTTCCCATTGTATTTAACAAACTTTTATTCCGCTCGTTATTCGAATAATTACGTGCGTAGCTTTTTATAAAACTATTGTTTAAACGAAAGAGCTCGTATGTTGTTTTTTTTTCGAACCTTACGAATTACGATATTACGTGGTCGTTTTTTCCGAAAAATAATCCCTTTACAGCTAACCGATATCCTATTGTAGTTGATAATCGGAAAAGTCCTTAAAGCTTAACAATGCTAATCTGTATTACAGTCTTAATAAGATGTCACTCTTGGGACTGAGTCTAATATTATGGATGGATTTTTCCTTGTATGAAATAATAGTATTAAAGATATTTATTCAAAATCCCGAATGCCATTGTTTCGATACGAATACATGCGCAATAATAGCCAGCCGAGGATTCGATTTCATATCAATGCCACGCACGATTTAGTGTCTGATCGTTGCTTTCCGTGATCAACGTCGATATTCGCAGTCAAATCTTCGTTTCCTCATTCGTGAATCATTTTTCATCGCCTCCACCTCTGGCCTTTTTCACCAGTAAGTCATCGGTAGACGTATTTGCTAATCTTATGCGCCCGTGAAGGAGCCAAGTTAAAATTGACAGGCGAGCGAACGAAAACGAGAAGACGGAACGAGGAAGAAGAGAAATGTAGATTTTTCGGTTTAAGTAGATTTAATTTAACATCGGAGACGGCCATAGCAGCACTCGTCCGTGGTGATTCATCATCACACCCGCGCACTCTCGCGTCCGCGCGAGGGTGGGTGTGAGTGTGTGGGTGCCGCGTGTGGGTGAGGTCCACGTTCGCGATGTCCTCGTTAAGCATTCTAATGGTCGAGCGTGTCCCTTTAATTTAGCCGACGGCAGCGTGTGCGTCCGTGCGCCTCTCCGACGTCTTCATTAATTTGCCCTTCTTTTTCGACACTTAAACACGAGAGCACAAAGCCGAAATCACGAATGATCATGCTCTTATATTACTATGGTCTTTGGGTGCTCCGCCGATTTATCGCTCGAATTGCACTGGTCTCGCAGCTGCTTTAACGAAACTTTGATTATGAGTCGATTTATTGTGTGGAAGAGACGAGTAAAGGAATTTGAAAATTATCTTCACCGCTTCGGTTACATATTTATATAATTATCGTATATTTTTCAAGTTAAATTATGCATCAAATTTTCCTTTTTTCTTTATAACGTAGATCCTTTTTTATCGAATGCGCTTATCTATATGTTTCATTGAATCTTCACTATAGTAATATCAATTGTATATTGACTTTTTTTCGGCAAACTATAATGACCGAAAGCGAAAAAAAGATTTTTAAACGTATAGCTGAATAAATCTATAAAAGCAACGTTATATAAATAGATGTATACATATTATATTATATAATTTATCAAAAGTATTTCTCAATGGTTTACTTGAAAAAGGCCTGAAAGATTTATCATTTTAATATTACTACAAAAATACTCTACAATTACTCGACTTTTTATTCAATCGTGGGGACGGCATCAAAGACAAATTGGTGATTCCGTCCATTTAGCGATTCGAGCTTTCTGGCAGGTTACTTTGTAAAGGGTAAAAATACAGGATCGCTCGTCCTTAAAATTCATCGTAATTCTTAATAATCCCTCCATTCAATCAGTCCGATCGGTATGAGGTTCCTCGTCGGTATTTTTACAGGGCAAGCAGCATAATAAAGCCAAAACTCTTAAACATTTTTTTGCATTGCCCCCTAACCCAGCTTCCTTTCTCTCTCCTTATTCCTCTCTCAGCCCCGGGTCCATTTCTCCCTTCTCTCTCTCTCTCTCTCTCTCTCTCTCTCTTCGTTCTTCCGCCTCTCGTAATCTTAAGTTTTTCGCTCGTGTTTTTTTTCGCCGTGCGCGCCTCTTTGGCACGGAACGTAGAATAAGGCCTTTAGCTAGCGTCTTCGCCCGTTGAGTTGAAATACAAAATGAAATATGAAATAATGGTCCGTGCCCAGGCGGCTCGGTCTGACTGAAGGCACACACACCGGGCGCACCCATGTCTACGCCCCCATAGCATCTCTTATGCGCTCGCGTACGCACGACTTCTATGCGTGCCCCAGCCTGCCTCTTTCTCTCTCCATCTCTCACTCACTCATTCAACTCTCTCTCTCTCTCTCTCTCTCTCTCTCTCTCTCTCTCTCTCCCTTATCCTTTCTATCTCCTCCCTTTCTTTCTCCTTCTTGTTCTTGAACACAGCATAACTTGACGAGCCCTTACCTGTATACGTAATGCATTTTATACTTGGTGTGATTGTGCAGACGCGCCCGTTCACGTGATGTTCGTGTGTGAATATTTTTCTAGCTGTAACTGGATCCATGCGTATGTATGCACGTGTGTGGCACGGCGTTCATATACGCGGAGAGTATTGCACGAATATACATAATTTTATATTTTATTTCTAACTTATGCTTCGTTCCGTTCGTCTACGTATGCGTGTGTGCGTGCGCGCATGTACCAACGTTACTGCACTCGTAGCTCTGGTGTATTTTTATGCCCGGGTACCGCATGTTTATGTATTTCTCATCGGTATTCTTGGGTATTGCTACAAATAATACATACATACGTACATGCACAATACTTGCAATTGCTGCGACCCTTCATTCACCGAAATCCATTATCTCTCTTCGTCT
The DNA here is from genome assembly GCA_030522565.1 of Ceratosolen corneri. Taxonomy (NCBI): domain Eukaryota; kingdom Metazoa; phylum Arthropoda; class Insecta; order Hymenoptera; family Agaonidae; genus Ceratosolen; species Ceratosolen corneri. Next base: position 81,114 of record JAPYYT010000526.1, read on the forward strand.
TGTGTACTTTCTCCGCGCGGCTCGGCCGTCATTCTTCCATCATTTTTGTGGGGCTTTCCCACAGAGTCGCGATCATGAGCTTTTACATAAGCTAAGCCATGCAATGCGAGTCCGCTACTCGTCTATATAAAATATGGGAAGTGTACCGAACGTCTGAATATTTTACGCAGATAAATTGGGTTAGCTAGGCTTAGCTTGTGAAATTTGCGCCTGATGTTGCACGGCTGCTTATTCTCCTTTGCCTTTATCCCTCCTCTCGTTATTTTCTCTCTTTTCCATTCTCTCCTCCCCCTGCCTCGCTCACTCGCACTCACTCATACTCTATCTTTCTCATTTGATGATTTAAAGGATTGCAAAGTCCAGGTCAGTTTTGAGGGACTTCACGAATGTTGCAACGAATTCAAATGAAAATACAGTATGCACTCGGTTATATCAGTAATTTATGTCGCCGAGAATAAATTACGGTCAATTGTAATCAGATTTATAGCAATAATAAAATGTTCGATGGCATAATGCATCGTAGAAATCTTAAAATTAGCAAGAAAAAAATCGACCGGTGACTAAAAATTTCATTTCACTTTAATTACAATATCGATAAAAAAAAATGCTTTCGAAATAACCATATGCACATGAATAAACGTTATGCTTTATCATGGAATTATATTTGTCATTATGAATATATGTTAATTAAATGTATTTATGTAATGAATATTATCGTTTAGAATTTAGATTCGTATAACAAAAGTTTGCTGAGCAATGTTAAGAGAATTCGGATGGTCATTGGATATTCGTTAGTAAAATGCTCGACATAAACATTGACAATTTATTAGAAATACTTTACCCCATCGGTTTTTGCATAATTTTTAATTAAACCTGCTAGCCACGTATACTCAGAACAATCATTAATATTAATAAAGGCAATTTGCATTATTTTCACAGGCGTCTATTTGCTTTGAGTCTTATGTGCGCACATTATATATTTTCTCTCTGCGCTGTAGTCGACTTATCTTTTCTCTTCCCCTGCGCATAGTCCTGACTCTCTCGTGCTAAGGAGGTCTTACGTACGTATTAGCTCTTATCCACTCCTTAATGATACTGCGCTCTACCGAGAAGATACCTTGAGCATATATATGAAAAGAAGAGTGAAAAGAGAGAGAGAGAGAGAGAGAGAGAGAGAGAGCAGATGAAAGTAAGGGGGACTGCATCGACGAGAAACGACGATTAGGTCTTTCTTAAATCGCAAATGGGCTGTTCGAGAATTTTTCTTTTTTTTCCATGTTGCCGCTCGTAAAACGTCTATCAACGAGGATATGCAGTTTTAGATGTATGGATGAGATGCTATTATTAATTTTGCTTTAACGAAATTTTTTAATTCAATATAGTGTAATGCATTGTAGATTGTAATATTATGCACAAAATTCTATCATTGATAAATTAAAATTACTAATATTCAGATTCTGCTCAATACAATCGAATAAATTAAAAAGCCAATTGGAATAAAATGTGTGAAATTACATAGTATTGCATTTATTACAATACACCCATATGCAAATGTAGCAAGTACAATACATAAAAATCAATTTATATTTGTATAACGTAAAAACGAATAAAACAACAAATTAAATCTGAAAGTTATTTTGAGATTGAGATATGTATTATTTGGAGTACTTGTATATCAATGATAAATTTAATTTAATATTGAGGTAAAGCCTATAAAACTCTGTCGATGTTTAGTAATTTTTTAATTTAACCATTAAATATTATTTAAATACATTAATTAATCATGCCGATTAAGATTTTTATCGAAAGTTTAATTTTTAATGTTTGTGCAACATTTACGCAAAACAATTTCATAAATTGTTATACTTTTAATGCAATTTTACAAAAATTATACAATATATTTCAATTTCTTTTTTCATGCACGCAATCCAGCGGAAAAGTATTGGTAAGGTAATCAGCACTAAGTATCGATTGGTTATAAAAAATCATTGCGATAAAAATAATCGCAATAGGACAAAAAGTAAATGCAAAGAAAGAACGAGAAAGAACGACTAGAACACGGCAAAACTCACGAGGGGCCATTCTTTTTTCCAGGAAAAAAGTGGCGAGGCCTTACACCGCAGGACAGGCGACCGTATGTCGAGGAAGCCGAGAGGTTAAGGGTTATACACATGCAGGAGCATCCTAACTACAAGTACAGGCCGCGCAGACGGAAACATGCCAAACGGGCACCGGGGGCACCGTCCTCGCCCCCCTCCGCGACAAATACCCCGGGCAATAGGCCGAACCCCAGTGGTACCACCATCCATCATACCATGTAAGTCCAGCTATAGAGGAGCGTCTTTTCCACCTTCTTTCTCTTCTTCCCAACCGTCGCCTCCTACACCTCCTCCTACTCCTCGCTCTCACTCTCTTGCTTCATCTTCTTTTTGATTCCCAGTCGTGTTTTTTATCTCTCTTTGCGAGCCTCCTCTTTCCTTTACGTTTGTTTTTTAATCACTACGTAGATGACCTTTTTTCATATCTTTCAGCAAGAATATTTTGATTTTCAGTCAACTTTCAAAACAGTCAATACAATTATTAATATGTCCAGTAAGCTATTACTTTTGATCGCAAGAAGCTTCTCAAGATATAGGAATTCCGCTCGCGACTTTATTTACAGAAACAATTTGTTCTTTTGTAAAAAAAGGAAATGGTTTTTGTATACGTAGGATTCTATTAATCATAATAAATAACAATTTTTAATTGATTTATTTGCGACATAAAATACATTATTCAAATTAATAAAATTTCTTAATTGTATATGCAATTGGGAGAAAAATTTATCAATGTATAAAGTTATTCGAAATAAAAATACTCTAGCTGATTATTAAAACGATGTTAATGATTAAACAATTTTCATAAGTTTTACAAATTTTATCCATACAATGTTAATTGCGCTTCATTCGAACTATATTTTTATAATTTTAATTGTAATGTCTCCCGTGCGACTTCTAATGAAATTGAACCCTTAACTGCATTATTAAAACTAAAAAATATATGGACTCATGCAATCATTTACCAAGATTGAATTAATTTTAAATAATAATTAGTCTGCATTTTTATAATAAAGGAAGACATTACCATAGAAAAATCTGTATTAAGGTAAAGTATACAAATAAGGTACAATATTTTTACAGCAGATAAATTATAATTAATAATACTTTATATTTCATTTAATATTTCTATACTTCAGATATTGATATTGCTTATATTTAACCGCTTTATTTTTGAAAAATGAATTTATGCTAGGGTAAATTTGTAATTTTTAAAATAGAAACGGAAAAGAATAATTCATAATTTTTTAATATATAGCAATATATTTTTGCATAAATTTAAAATTTTAAATTATAAATCTTACGTATTTGCGATCTAATTAATTAATTAATACTATCTTACTAAATATGCATTTGAATTTTATCTTACAGCAAAAACTTTGTAATATATTAAAATTGCTGATAATGATCTTATTAATGATAGTATAAATTTCAAATTCATAAAACAATGTAATAAACATTTGTAATTAAGTGTGGGAACGACAGGAATAACTAGGCACGAATCATATGGGAATGCACATTTTTTCTAATGTGAATACTACTTTGACTAGAAAATATATTAAAACTTGAAATAATATATTTTTATATCGTATGCATGTGACTCTCAGCTGGAAATTATCTAATAATATTACTTTATAATATTATTTTAATGAACGTGAAACATTTATGGTACTTTATTTAAAAAGTATAATGCAACTTTACTGTATGCCTGTGCTTAGCAAAGTTATTTTATTTATGGAATTAGGGGAGATAGTGAGAAAGCTTGACATTATAAAATTTATAAAACAAATGGTATTAGGAAAGTACTTTTCAATGTATGAATAATCATTCGAAATATCACGCGTGTCTTCGATTTCATAAATTTTTATTCGCTTCATTACAAACAGTCATGCGAAATAGCTTTAAAAATCATACGTCCCCTAAAATTCCTATTCGTTCGATGTAAAAGCGCGGATAAAGTCATATTTGTAGTAAGTATCGAGAGACTGCAGCAAACATATATAAGTTAAATGAGAGTTTGCAATGGTTTTTGCAATGAATATTTAATTCTATATCAGAGTCGTTTGTTCGTGAAATAAGGCAACGACTCTTTTAAGTCAATAAAAAGTAATACAATTTACAAACGCTCTTTAATAGATTAAAAGAAAGGTATTGGAGCACCGGCCACGGTATAACATAAAAACAAAACAAAAATATCAATCCGAATAGCCATTAAAATAATTTATCGAATGAAAATCAATAAACTTGTCGGCGTCGAGTAAAACAATGTTGAATGATTTCATCAACTTAGGTCCAAGATAGACAACTTCCAGGGTATCCCACAGATGCCATGGGGTGGCCACTCCCCGATATCGTCGCTTTATCACCATCAGCAACAGCAGCAGCAGCAGCAGCAGCAGCAACAGCAACAGCAGCAGCAACAGCAGCAACAGCAACAGCAGCAGCAGCAGCAGCAGCAGCAGCAGCAGCAGAGCATGCAGGACTACAAATCGGAGAACAATTCTCTCTACGGGAGTCCGTACACGCCGATCATTCACACACCCGACATTTCCCCCGTCGCCAGTCCCGAGCCCGACGGTAAATTTCTCGCCCCCTTATCCCCACGACTCTTCCCACCGGAGGCCTCGCGATTAAATTCCACGCGCCCGCGCATCGATAACTTCCCGCTTCTTATGCAAAAAGTAATTATTCGGAAGAGGTAGCGTTTTGAAGCCTCGGCCCCCGCCAAAGCGCAAAGTCAGACTTTTATGCGATGCCCAGACACAAGCCGTATCTTTACTAGTACCGGAGGTCATTTCTGGGCCAACTGGTGGCTCTTTTTCTATTACGATAATTACTTTTCAGCTATAAGTAGCGAAGAGCTTTGATTAGATAAGGTGAGGGAATGCAGCCACCGCCATATAATAATGAAAGACGCGCGCCTGGGTTATTCGCCGTAGCCCTCGACTGACTGTCCAACTTAATTTCATAACTCACCATACGGGGCATAAAGCGTCTCGCTAGCAGCTTATTTAAGTAGGACAATAGTGTGGCATGACGTTCTTATTGGGCAATTTGGTGCTAAAGACTGAGGCCTTTTATCGAACTGGCCACTGATAGTTATCGGTCACCGACCTCTGCGCGCCAATAAATATTTACGAAGCGATTATTTTTCGTCTCGCCTTCGAATTAACGAGCCCTACGCGTATCGTGTCGTTGCCACGATCGCTTCATCCGTGACGACTCAATCGCTTAAAAAACACTCGCCGCCTTCCTCGCGACGCCTCCTAAGTCAGCGAGCTTCCAATCGCCAGGCAAAAGTTGTGCCAATAGTCGGGCGTAGGGGCAAAGAAAGATAGTGACAATGGGGTTTGGTCGGCAGGTGAGAACGCGCACTTGCCAATGTCGCAGAAAACGGATCCCGAGAGGGACCTCATGGAAGCCACCTCCAAGCAGCACGGCGAAATGCCCGACCAGAGCAAGCGTTACTCCTACATGAACAGCGACAGTCAGCTGCACGTCAGCGGCCCGAGCATATCTTCCTGCGCCAACACTGGAGGCGGATACACCGATACTCTTACATACAAGAAGGTATATTATTGCGATCGAGGGGCTCGATACAATGGCAAAAATTCAATAACACTCGATGTCGTTTAATTTTATGGGTGAGTAGATGCCTCTTCGGGGCGGTTGCTCATGAGCCGTACTTTTTAACTGGCCGCTCGCTCGGAATTGCCCTCCTCAATGAATGCGAAGGCATTATAAAGCGTAGAATAACGATTGTATCGGGGTAGCACTGCTAAAATGAGAAATGCCGTAGGTTTTGTTTCCGATTTATTGCGCGAACGCCGTGCATAAGAATGCCATTAGTTGTTGCATGTCTTTTTACTTGAATCATTGCTTAATCTTTAGTTATGATGATTATGTTAATCGACATTTCGCGCTAACGACACGGCTAACTTGTAATGCTCTAATAGATAAGACGGACTTTTATCTATAATTTAGTTGATGTATAATACTTTTTTTTAAGAAAAGTGAAAGAGCTATGACGTTGTGTACCTCTAATCGAATGTTTTAGTGGAAATCTCACGTGTGCTCTCATCCACGTACACCGTCACCGATTACACTTACTTGCAGTCATATAATTGTATACTTAATAGCATGTAGGTCCGCGATCAACGTATAATTAGTATCTTCGCGATTTCTTATCTGCGCCGCATTATAGGTGAGTTATCTGAACTTCGAGCGGCAGCAGTCGACAAGCATCGCGGTGGGCATCGCTAACGGTATGATGGTGTCGTGTAACAAGTTGCGATCCGGTTTCGACAATGTCGGCAGTGTTACCGGCACCTTCTATCCACCGGTGGCTTCGCCCCACGACCAGTCCCTCCACTACTCACCCCAAGCGCAGGCCCAGCAACCCAAATCCTACGGGGCGATACAGCAACAGCAGCAACAGCAGCAACAACAGCAACAGCAGCAACAGCAGCAACAAGTGCAGGATAGCGGATACAGCGGCGTACAGTGCCCGAATAGGCAGCAACAACAGCAACAGCAACAAAACATGGGATTACGTCCCGTCGAGGGCTGCCCCGGTCAGTCGCATGTACTTTGTTATGATCATGACGGTAATTAATTTGTTCGTTCGCGGCTTATTTTTCACTGTCTGATAATTAATGCGCACTTCATGGAATTTCTTTTTGCTTGACGCTTACAAGGATTTCATACCGACAGTATACATAAATTAACAGTCTCACCAACTTTCCTCCCACTTTTGTAGCTTTTAATTAGCTAATTAATTCAAATAATTATTGTTTACCAAATACAGTTGGGCTGTGCTTATTTTATTAGCTCCTTCATGATTTTCGTATTTACATTGATGGATAAAACATATAAAACTTACAAAAATAAGCAATTGAACATTTCTCTTCATATCCGAATCACTATTAATTAATAATTGTAAAAACATACAATGAACTATTTGATGCTAATATTAATTATACATTCCCGTGATATTTTCAGTTTGCAAAAAAATATTTTTACGAAGAAATGAATTGACATTTTTATTGCTTCAAAATTAAGAAATTATTTAATAAAGCCATATTTTAGAATTTTAAAAATAATACGTATAGATGCAATAATAGCATAACAATAAAAATAAACAATAGTAAATAGAAACAAAAACTAAAAAGTTTTAAAAGTACTTAGTATCGGTAATATTACATTGACCTATTACATTAACTATTACATAAAAACAACATACTTTCATAAAGAAGCGGTACGGCATTTGCCAATATTTATAAAAATAAGCTTATCATGCCTGCAAATTACAATATATTAAACATACTTCAATCAATTATTTTAATCCATAACCTGACTTATTATCTCCCATCAGTGCCTAATTTCTTGTAAAACAAACTTTAAAGTAACGTATTATTCTAAAGCAGGAGTGTCTCATCGCTATCAGATGCCTCACCATCCGGACTATCCGCCGGATAATACGGCTAATCAACAGCAACAGCAACAAGTTTCACTAGGTCACTTGGAGCCTTCATCGGTAATGCACGACGAGGACCAAGAGCATGTAATACAATTAGAAAAGTACTTCAACAAGTACGCCCACCCGGCAAGCCTCAGTACTAGCGGGGGCGGCGGCGGTGGTCACTCAAGCCTCACCCCACAAAACCTCCTCGACAGCAATCACAACTACGCAAGTGACCTACGGTATTACACACCACAGCAGCAGCAGCAACACGCCCAGCAACAGCAACAACAGCAGCAACAACAACAGCAACATCAGCTCGACATGGCCAACGCTCAGTGCATCCTCGACGAGCAGGTGGCTAAGGATCATCAAGCCAACCAGTGTGCCCAAATGGGAATGAGCCACTCCATCGAACAGTACCACCAGAGCCTCGAAGCTTCCAAATATCAAGAGCATCAGCAACAACAACACGTCCAGCAGCAGCAACAGCAACAGCAGCAACAGCAGCAGCAACAAACGGGCCAGAGTCAGAATATGGAACACGTACCGAAAACTACCGATGACGATTTCAGCGTAATATTGGCCGACGTACGCAAGACGTGCTACAGTAGCTAATGTTATTATTACAGCTATCATTATTACTACTCTCTTTTCGCATTAAATTCTTGATAATTTGGGAGCATTGTTATGAAGCATTGTACTTCATTGTGGCCTTTCTTTCACGGTATCATGCTCGACTGACATCGTAGGGCGATGATGCGTAGAGCAATTTTAAGTTAGATATTTGTAAATTTATAAGTCCATCGAATTCCTTTAGCTTTCTAATTATCTTGGAACATTGCAGAAGATATGAAAATCTTATAAATGTACATAAGAGGTGATAATATTATTGGTTTTTAATATATAGTTGCACGATAATATGCACTACCGGCATTAAAATTGCCTTATAAACTTGAATTTTAAATAAAATTTTGAATTTTTCAGGGTCTATAGAACATTTAATTATTAAAAGTATTTTTCTTTTTTGCTTCATAGTTATCATAATTCAATAAAATCATTACAGACGCAAAACAGAATATTTAATTTGTAAATTTAAAATGTTTTTTTTAAATCTGTTAAAGTTTATTCGATTAGATTTTTAAGTAATTTATTTATAATTTGAAAAAGGATTTATCCGATGTTGACATGTTATTCATTTAAAATTGTATAGAAGAGAAAGTTGATAAAAATACTATTGTACTTAAATTTTTAAGAATCTTGTAAAAATAATTATACGAATATAGTGAATAATATTTCCATGTATACACTTATATAAGTGAGCATTAAATAATTTATCTAAATGTTAAACAGTGATAAAGTGAATAAAATAAGTTTTTTATGCAATTTTCGCAAATTTCAAATCAAGGTTCTCTTTTAAAGCCTGATGGACAGACAATTTGTGAGATTTCGATATAGTTGCGCTTATACGATGTTTCACACTTATATGCGTATGCGTGTGTAAAATATGTTGGCATCGTGTAAGCGTATGAGACTTCGATAATTGTGATTATTCCCAGTTTTGACTCCCAATGGATCTCTTTGGTGCTTAGTGATGTATATTCTTATGTTTTTTACGACCTCCTTACCGACTTGAATAGATTAATTTAAGCTCTCTTGAGAATTTTTAATCAAAAAAATGAAATATTGTACTTATAAACAAGGTGCAAATTCGTTTATAAAACGAATAAAGCGATGATCTTGTCTAGCTTGCATAACAGGCTGACATATATAGTTTCTGTGTAAAAGAATTATTATTAACGTACATACAGAACATACAAATTATTAGAAGTTTCTTTTCTATTATTTTTGTTTTCTTGTCAAAACAAGAATACTATTTTTGCAAGGATAAATAAAAAAAATAAGATAGAATAAAAATAGAGTATTACGTATAAATACAAAATGTCGAGAAAACTCGAATTGGTCTTTAAAAATGTACTTATCGAGTTTAAATGAACTTTAACAAATAAAAAATTTCATCACAATGTCTAGTTTGTATATAAATAACGATTTACGAAACTCGCGGATATAGAATCGAGAGGCTCTTGAAATATTTATTCTCTCTCTCTCTCTCTCTCTTTCTATAAAAATACATACGCGCGCGCACGTGCACACATATATATAGACGTATATATATATATTTGCAGGTGTGTGTGTGCGCGTGGGTGTTTTTATGTATAGTAGAGAAAACTGATGCCTGCTTCAGCGCCTCTGTAGACGTATAGTACTTAAGACAATAACCACACGAAATTATAAGCGAGAATTAGATAATTATTTTTCAGGACATGAGATGTGCATATAAAATTTTGAATGTATCTTATAAATAAATAATATTTTCAAGAACGGTCTTTACCATTATTTAACGACTTTAGTCAATTAGTAAAAATTCCCGAGTGTGTTAAATATTTTTATTAAATGTTTATAAAAAATAGTATAGAAATTACAGTATTATATGTAAAGGATATATAATGTGTCAATTGCACGGATTTCATATACAGAAATAGTACAAATTTAGTTTTTCTCAACGTCTCACATAAAGATAACAATTATATATTTTAAAATATATATTCACAAACTTTCAACGTAGATTTCTAATTTTTACAAATAAATATTTTCTAAGGTCATGAATAGGTAATTCATATTAATCGTAACAATATTTTCTTATATTGTTCATGCATATTAATAAAAATATTAACATAAACAAATTTTTCATGGAATGCATTCTGTTTGCACATCTTAAAGAACATTTGGAACTAAAGAAATCCCTTTGTATTAGTTTTGTTTTTGTTAGAAAAGTATAAAAGTGCTAGCGAATTTTGTTTAACCATTACTTTTGCTAATATTATGAATATTAGTAATATTTTCAATTCAATTTCTTTAAACATATCAAAATATTAAAATAATTGTCATTTCGTTTTTAAAACAGTAATAAAGAAAAATGAATGTCACATTTTTACTATTTGGAAGAAACTTTTGTATTATTAATTGAATAACAAGATATATGTGATTTAATCTATATACAATTAAAATGGTATACAATAGAACCTGTAGATAATAAATCAAATTAACTAAGTTTCTCATCTTTAAATTCATTTAACAGATACTAAATCTGAATTAATAACTTTGTTAAAAATCTCATCCATACTAACCTACTTCGAAATTTTATATTAAATCTGAGAATTTTTCTATATAAAATAATAAATATAAAGTGAATTTAAAAATACATTCTTTTACAATCATATGCATAAATTATATAGTATAAACTGATTTTTTCTTTATTTTACGACGTTATATGTCCATTTCAAAAGATTATTATTTTTTATTTTGAAGTAATTCTTAAGATTATGTGACATCAAGAATAAGCTTTAACAACTATTTGCTTTAATTACTTTTTTATATTAGTGATTTAATTTACGTATTGATAATGAGTATTTCAAAGAAAATTACATTAGGCTTTAACATTAAATTAGTAACTTCGTGAATATGCCTAAACTAATATATATAGATATATTTATACATAATGTATAAAAGTTTTATGAATGTCTGATATTAGAATTTTTCAAGTACATATGATTTATAAATCTGTACATAAAAATTGAGCTTGTTTCTTTGATTCTGAACTTTTCTATAATATAGATTTTTATTAAATTTTTAAATAAAATATTTTAAATAATTAAAATTTTCTTTTAGCATTGTTGTAAACTAAATATGAAAGTTTACTCTTTCTTTTCAAAAATTTAAGTGTAGTATAAACTGTTTTTCAAGAAATATATATATATAATACTAAACATTTCATTTATAACGAAACTTTTTTAAAAATTTTGGATTTCTCTTGGGTTTATGTACATTTATAGTTTAAACTGATATTGACTAGATCTTCAATTATTATATTTAACGTTAAAGTTAATATTACGTTAAAAATTAGAGAGCAATGTTAATATTAATTCTAAATAAATATTGAAATAACCAATTAATTTTTTACTAACACTGATTATATACAGTTAAACAATAATACAATACATAATGAGATAATAAAAATATAAACGGCTTAATTCAGGAACGATCAACGTACTACATAAAATTAGATGTACAATTAACATCCAGTTATTCGGCAATTTTTAAACTTTCACAAGACTTTTTTATCAATATTATCTATTAGATTAAAGCGTCTTTTACATTTCATATAAGCAGGATCTTCAATTGTAATTTTTTTACTTTTATTGTCAAAACGAATTTTTTTCATAATTAATTATCTAATTGCAAGATAATATTAATACATTATCTTTAATTTATATTTAAATTTTATATTTATTTTAATTTGCTATTGAAAATTTTATAATATTCAATTGTTAAAATCACCGGTAAAAAATTTATAAATTTTTAATTTAATTTTAGTAAATGTCAAATCATTCTTATCTTTCTTAAATCTACTTGATATTATTCATGATGGATTCTCTAATTTTAAAATTCGTTGAGTAAAATCTATTAAAGACGTTTGCAACTAATTTAAGGTATATTGTAATATACTAATAATTATCAGAATTAATAAAATTATTATAGTTTTAGGATATTATTAAACATTATTCATCCCAAAGACAATTTTGTTTCATTTTGGTGTAGTAAGAGAAAATGAAACATTTTTTACATGTTTTTATGCCACATCGATACGTACTAGCTATTTTTTTCCCATCGGCCTTACTTTTACAAAATTTCAATCCACAAGGATACCAACCAATACATAACTCTAATGAGCATGTACATGGTGCCCAAAGATTAGATGTGTCTGCACATTTTGAAACTAGATTTGGTTTAGTATTATTAATTAATATTTTGTCATTTATGGCAATGGTAAAATTATGTACTGATTGCAATAGTACAGCTTCATCAGAACCTAAAATTAGATAAAAATAAAATGTATGCGTAGCGTATTATGATTAGTATAAATTAACAATTTTATTCAATATTAAATACTAATAATATAATTATAATGTTATCAGTTAATTATAATCTTACCAGGTCTCTGAGCCCATAATTTAACATCTTCATATCTTGTATAACTAGACACTCCTGTATCTGAACACAATGTATTTATGTGCTTCGATATTACAGTAGAATGGGAAACGTCTAAAAAGAAATCTAGTGTATAATTAGTGTGACCTTTATCTTCTTCAGCTACTCTAATAGTGCCAGGATTTTTTTGTCTCAATTTTGACATAGCATCAGTAGATATAAAATCCATTTTATAAAAATGATTGACAAAACACAATGTTTGAAATTGATTTTGTCCTCTTTCTTCTTCTCCCAGAACTACAGCTTTGATAATTTGTACCTCCTAAATTGGTCGTAAATATTATTAAAATTATTTAATAAATAAAATACTACAAATCTTTGAAGAAAAAAATAAGATGCAATTATAAATATTATAAATTTTTTTATATAAATATTATAATTTACACCATTTCTAAATTTCAGTATTATCTTATCATTAAATTATATAAAAATTTTACATTATTACATTTTTAAAATCAACAAGTTGAGTAACTAAGGTTCCATCTGAGCATTGAAATTCTAAAATTATAAAGTCTTCTGTAATATTGGATGTTATAGTTTCTAACAAAATATCTCCTCCCTGAAAACAAGTATTATATGGAAGTAGAAGAAATAGAACATTTTAATTTTCATTCGTGTTATTATTAAATATTTATCTTTTGCTTAATAAACCCATAACAATAGTGTAACGGTGAGACATTCATAAATTTCATTTCGGCTATTAATATTAAATTTTTAAAGTATTTATTTAAAAACGAAAGCCTAGAATTATTTATAACATATTCTTATTATTTTAATACCGACTGATATAATAAATAAACATTTCGTTACACTAATTTTCTCCTAACCTTAACTAAAATTGTGTACAAACAGTAAATACAAAATTTTTAGGAATAGGGTTATATAGATAAAAACTAATTAATATTAAAATAACAAACCTGATTTTTAACATTTATAAGCAAATATGTAAAACAAATTCCATAAAAAAGTTGAATCACTAATAGTATTAATATAGAATTGTTGTAATTCCTCATCTTTCCGGCTCCATTTAAAATGTATACAAAATTTCTTGATTTTCTTAACTAAAATGACTGTTTAAATAACACTTGTGAATTCTATGTTTAAACTAGAATATTTCTCGTTTTTCAGTACTTGCATGAAAACGTAATTTGAACTATTAATATTGTTATAGTACTTTTTAAAGTTAGTATTATGGTATTTTGAATAAGCTACTCTAATAATTAAGTGGTTAGTTTAGTAATCGGTTCACTATAATCCATATTCCAGATTCCAGTATCAAAGTGTTCATATTATAAATCGAAATTCTAGATTCCGAATTCTAATGTGTGATTTTCATTTTTAGTACACTTTATAACCTCCTTCAAACAAGAAATGACAGTAATAAATTTTTGAATCCAGTTTGTCAGTAACGGGACCATACAAAATTAATTTGTCAACATAATAAATAACGAGCTCTCACGAGTTTTAAATTTGAAATGTAATAGAAAAAAATTTTTTTTAATTATTGTCTGATTATTAAACAATTATATCATTCCAAATAAATTAGTAATATAATTTGGTATATTTTTATAAGTGATATAGAATAGTTTTTCTTTCATAGAATAGCAATTCTATGATTGATTACAGTATATTACATTTTAAAAACTACGTATAAAAATTAAATACAAAAATTGGAAGAGCTAATTTTTATATCGAGATAAAATTTCTTATCTATAAATGTCAATTGAAATGGTTTATCTTATTTTTGAGTTAATTTTTATTTTCTAAATTAAGTCATAATAAAATTTTACATCTTTAGATTTTTATTTTAATTCTTATTTGATGGATATGATGGCAATATATAATTTCGTATGTTTACTCTATTATACAATTTACTTATTCTGCTTGTGTGAATTCTAGTCTGAAATTTAAAAAATTTGCTACTAAGTATAATTTGACGCAAATCAAACTATTTTATCATTATTTTCAAAATATTTATGTGACAAGCATTTTAGTTTTTATGATCGAAAGAAAATATTGTTTTTAATGATGTTAAACTTACAATTCTGCTCGAAGCAACATTAAAATTGGAGGTGTAGTTGGTCTAATTACAGGTTCGATCTCAGGAATAATAATATGACAATATATCGGCACCTGGGAAAAAATAATTGAATTAATCAATTGAATTAGTATTATGTTAAAAGAATTTTTTATATTTTTCGAATAAATATTTATAGTGCATTTATTCTTTATATTAGTCAAATTGGGATTGCTGATTAAAATTGTTTTAACTCAATTTATAATTATTTTATATAATCATTTTTAACTATTTTAATGTGGAACATATTGGAAATTAATTTTAATATATTAATCATTAATGAAGATTGTAAAGAATTATTCTAATTAAACATAAAATTACATTAATCTCATATATATATATATATATATATATATAAATGTACTAGATTTATTTTATAACAAGGGTAGTTTGTGCACCTATTAATTATCCTTTATTATAAATATTTTTTCAAAATACATTTCAATTTTTTAAATTGATGATGATTGTCTTATAAATAAGTTAAAATATAACTGTATTTATATTTCAAATAGTTATTTTTCAAAACATGCAATACTTTCACGTTATTGGACATTAAACTGTATTCCATAAAAAGAAATTATTTTATAATTTTGAGTTTTCAAACAAAAAATTTCTAGCATTTTATATTACATATTCATTACTATACTATTATAATTATTCAATATAAATTTATTACAATACTGAAAAGTAATGAAATTTTATAATATTTTGATGAACATAATTTTTAACATTACTATAAAATAAATATGATTGTTTCGGTACAATAGAAAATAATTTATTTAAAATGAATTTATGTCATACTGGTTATATTAGATTAAAACACAAATTTTAAAAACGGAGTCATAAAAATTATCATCTTCAACGTAACTTACGTAAGATAAAATTTCATCAAACGTCATAGCAGTCATCGGGCAATATGGATTGGGAGTCTTAAAATTTTTCTCTAAAATTGGCGATTGCAACTTCATATCAATGCTGTTGTTGCAACTGATCACTTGTATTTTATGTTTTTGAAATTTTTATGTTAAAATTCGCTTAGTACTCGAATAATATTTTACAAATATTATTTTCAAATATCTTCCTAAATAATCGAGAATTTTCTATATTATTTTAGAAGAGTGATAAGATTATATAGGTGCTACGAAACTATAAAAAATTACAAGTAAAAGTTACAGGACTACAAATCATATTGATCAATATTGATTAGAACGTTGAATTAGAGTAGGTTATTGACATTAATGAAAATTAAATTTCATGCAATTCGAAATAAATTAATTTTACTGTTAAATAAAAGAATTTATTTATTAATAAATAATAATTTATATTTAGAAAACTTGAACATTACATACTTTGATTGTGTATATATAGGTGTACATATAAATTCTTTATTTTATATATATAAATTATGAATACAATGTTTCTATAAACATTTAGCATTCTGTAAGCGTTAAATTTTTTTTCAAATTCAGAATATACATTTTAATATTTAAAATTCTATATTTAGAAGTTTATTAAAAAGTAAATTTCAATATTGAAAATTCTAAAAATAAGTCTTTAATATAATATACATATATATATATATATATATATATATATATATATATATTGGTAAAGTTAAGCTTTACTGTAAACTTCTGATTTTAGTATCACAATTTAAAATGAAAGGTACCTCAGTATTCCAATTACCGATAAATATTTAGCTTATTTTTTTATTGATATTAGTTAATAAATGCGTTATATGTAATTATTCGATTCGACGAATTATTTATAATAAAATTACCAAAATGTAGTTCATTGACTTATGCATACTGCAATAATTATTTATTATTAAATAGTCGATCATTTTTGTATAAACTATGAAAAATACAACACATAACATACCATTTAATAAATTCACAAAATAATAGTGTTTTAAAAAGATTTTATTTTACTTCTCTGCAGTTTAAGTTTCACTTATACAAATTATTGTATGTTCACTTCAAAAAGGTAGCGATCGGACAATAACTACTAACCGAATGAAATTTGCCTCCTCTGTTTGGTCGATATAGGTAGCCTGTTAAAGCAACTCAACAAATATTCAGCACCTTTAATTTTTTAAATATATACATATAAATCATAAAATAACTGAATAATGTAGAATTATCTTGAGAAACAACCATCATTTGCCAAATTGTTACATGTCTATTACAATACCAATCTTTCTTCAACATGAAAAATGTAATAGTGTTCGCAATTCCGATAGAATCTCGAGTAGTCACTAAATAAGACCTATATACTTTTGAATGTGATCTTTGCTAGAATATTC